>OX375870.1:77283324-77304252 GCA_947359475.1 Heligmosomoides polygyrus bakeri
CAAGGAGAAATCATAATCATACACTTCTCCTAACATTTCTGTTTATCTATTTACTTTTATTTGCTACTATATTTGCAAGATATTTAGTAGGGCTTGTTTTGAACAATAATGGCCTTTTCCTTGAAATGAGTTGCAATTTGATGCTGCCTGATGCATTTCTTTGTGTGTCTGAAACCTCCACAGATTGTGTACCTAACATTCCGTTTTATAGCAAAGCATTATAGTAAAGCGTGGGAATGTAGGGAACCTCCTCGTAAAGGGGAGCACCCAATGAGTGTTATCAGTACTATTACATGAGCATGATACCATATCTCGCTGTACGAATCTGTATAATAAAACCAGTTTTTTACTGTAGTAAAAGTAAGAAAGCCTACAGAAAAATTGAAGAAGATTAATGTTGTTCCCAACTTCTCTCTTCTTGAAACCTCGGCATCGTGAGTTCTTATGTGTCAGTATTTTGTGCCACACGTGGTTTGTAGGTGGATCTTTATTTGCGGCCTGACGTTTCGACTTTCCGTCGTCTTCAGAGGCCTAAAAGTGGAGCACAGGTTTATGTTTGCGCTCTACCCCACCAAGCGCCTCAACTACCCTAGACATTTTCGACCCACCCCTAGAATCACTACGGATAGCCCAAACGAAGAAGACGAACTCACGCATATGATCCACCGCAGGGCTGACGACCGCCCTCGTTAAGTAACCAGTAGAGGCGACTGAGACACACTGAGTGGGAACTGTCGCCAACCGGTCACTTACAGTTCACAATGAGGTACAAACGGCAAGAGGTCACTCGTAACAGAGGGGCACTCATTTCGGTCGTTCATTACTGGATTTCTTGAGGAAATCCAGAACGCCTCCAATGCCTTCCTAGCGGAGATCTCTCCCTCAACGGCCAGAATACTACACCTCACCTCATAGTCGTTCCCGTTATGCACATCCATTCTATGCTTACCAAGTGGACTAGTGAGCAATCCACGCCTTTTGCTGGCTAGATGTTCTTTCATGCGTATTGCCAGAGCCCTTCTCGTTTCCCCAATATATTTAGCGTTACAGGCCAAGCACTCTATCTCATAAATTGCTCCGATCTTTGAGCAATCCCCCAAACGGCCACTTGGACAAGTAACGCAGTTCTCCGATATGCACTGTCTATCATAGAGTCGATTTCGAACTAGCTGCCGTTTTATGTGGTCGTTAGGAATATTCACCAAGACAACATCGTCCTGCAGCTGTGCGTTTAGAATCACTCTTCGGATATCAGCAGTAACTTTATCGGAGACGAAGGGAAGCAGGAAGGGTATCTTATTTGCTCGCGGTCTTTCGTGGCGGTTAGCGTGAGGTGCTCGACGACGATTCAAAATTTTATAGCCGTTTGACACCGCTATATTGGAAGCTAGCCGCAGAGATTCTTGTCGTTCATCTGGGCCTGTGCACATTCTTGCTGCTGTTCGGAACATGTTTTCTACAACAGCTCGTTTCACAGCAGTGGGGTGCGCAGACCTGGCGTGAATCAAGATGTTCTTGGAGCTTGGTTTACGGTACCATTTCACGCTAACTGCCCCATTAGACACCTTGACCAGAGTGTTGAGATACGGAAGCCAACCGTTTTTCGGAGTTTCTCTAGTAAGTCTAATGTACTCAGATTGCTGATTCAACAGCCTGAAACATTCATCCATTTCCGACTGTGTTGATGTTACAATGCAGCAATCATCTATGTATCTACAGTACATTAGCGGTGAGCGATCAAGCACCGGTTGTTCCACCCTGCTCATAAAGCAGACTGCGAGGACCGGTGCCAGTCGTTGACCCATGGCCAACCCTCTTACTTGCGAATAGTACGAACCTAACCATTTAAAGATGTTACAATTTAAACATTCCTTGACTAGTGCCATGATGTTCGTCTTCGTCAATCCAAAGGTATTAATATTCCTCACATGTAAATCAACATTTCAGATAATGCATGTAAGGCTTCTTCGTTTTGAACGTTAGTGTAAAGTGACGTAACATCAAATGACTCCATTACGCAACTCTGACTAAAGTTCGAGTTATGTAACAGCTCGAGGAATTTGTTCGTATTGGTCAGGTGAGACGGCACCCTTGGACAACAACTGGCTCACAATGCTGTTAAGAAACCAAGAAATTCGATATCATAGAGTCGATTTCGAACTAGCTTGCCGTTTTATGTTGTCGTTAGGAATATTCACCAAGACAACATCGTCCTGCAGCTGTGCGTTTAGAATCACTCTTCGGATATCAGCAGTAACTAACCGCTAGGTTTCGCCGCTCTAAAACGGCAGCTGAGGCTAGGCAGTTTGGGCAGCTGAGGAGCTACGAGCATGTCGTCGTAAAGTACCTTAAGCGCTCTGTTCGCGTACGCATTTTAAGGCCGTTATCTTGTGCGTCTTCTCGCAGTGGTCCACGGAAATCGGAAAAAAATGCTTTGCACAAGCCTCACCTGCATTTTCGCACCCCTATAACATTGACCCCTCCTATGCTAAACCATTCTGCTTCGGCGTCCTAGCAGACCGTTCGACTGCCTACAAGACCTATAAGCTGCAACCTGAAAGGTTCTAACTTGACAGAGCTATTGTGCTCCGAAGACGCCCGCGCGTGTAATTTGCGAGCGGTCGCCCCCCCCCCCTCGATTGAAAGGTTCGAATTCTGTATTCATGTTCATGGCGCACTCCAAAGGCTCGCTGGACAGCCTTGGAGCAATTCCTGAGTAGGGCGGCAAGAAATTTCTGATAAAACTGCCCAAACGATCGGGCTACAAGCTGTCCACCCCCCCCCCTCCTCGATTGAAAGGTTCGATTCTCTATGCATTGTTCACGGCGCACACCAAAGTTTCGCTGGGACAGATTGGAGCTAATCCTGAGTGGGGTGGCGGGTGATTTCTGATAACATTCTCCAAACGGCTCGAAATAGTCTTGAAAACGTCGCAGTTCCCAGTGAGAGAAGGTAGAAGCGCAGGGGACATGCGCTCGCCCACTCGATTGATAGGTTAGGTTCTGTGTGCATTGTGCACGGCGCACTCTCGGGGCATTCCTGGCATGACAGAGCACTGGCAACGTACGCCATCTTTGAGATACTCCGAAAGCACGCATATCCTGGGAAAAAAGCTGCTCTAATCGCCCGTCCAGCCAATTTTGGACCACCCACGGCGAAAATACGGGTGTTCCGGTAAAGTTTTACACATGTTTGTGTAGATCTCGAAGAGGCGAATCGAATGGTACCAACCATTATTCAAAAAACCTAAAACTGAAGGAGTTATGAGCGTGCGACGCTTTGCGACGCTATGTTGGCGTTTTTTCGCCCACTTTTGACCGTGCGGCGCGAGCGGTATTGTATGTCGTTCAAAAGAGAATGTCTTGCTCTATAAGAATATGTGTCGCGTTTATTGATTTCTTTTAAATATCAACAAAATGCCAAAAAGAGAAAAATCGTCTTCACCAACAACTTCTTCTCCTTTTTCAGTTGTTGATATTCGACAGAAATCAGCGTGAGCCAATGAACGCGACACATATTCTTCACAAATTCTTACTGAGCAAGACATCCTCTTCCAAACGACATATAATACCAAGCAAAAAAGTCCAACCACAGAACCGGAGTTTTGGTAAAAATTCGGAGGGAAAGTCGGACGTCCCAATTTGATGACCTAAAAATCAATAAAGGGCAAATGAGCAAATAGCCCTAACACATATTTTTGTAGTACAGAACATTGCCTTCCAAATGCTATAAAAAACTGCGCAAAAAATTACAAACCTAAGCGGAGAGAACAAGTGCGCAAATGGCTACTTTTTCACTTTTTCACTTTTCACTTCAACGACCTAAAAATTGACAAAATTCATGATGAAAAAAGAAATGCAATACATGTTCTGATAGAGCAAATCATTCCCTTTCGAATGCTGTATAGCGCTGTGCAGGAAAGCGCCGGCGAAATCTGCAGTGAATCGTTGAAAAAAACTGCAAGGTCTTATGGGACAACCTAATAGAACGCGTGGTGCACCCCAAAAAGGATTGAATAACGCCGTCCTTTATACTTTTATACTAGGTGCATGAGCACGACTCGAGCTTCAGACGGCAATGGCATATGCTGAAAAATTTCGTGCACAAATCTGTACTTCTTTAGACCAGCAGATACGAGGGCATAAAAAACATTGGATGTGGGAGGCTCTTCATTCATTTTCACCTCATCACCGTAAGAATTAAATTCGATAATATCATCTTCCTTCAATACCCTTCCTACATACAAATGGTTTTTGAAGGACATATGCCCATTGAGGAAACTTGGAAGCTTGAAATCGTAACAAGATTTCTTGGGGGGTTGTCTACCTTTGAGAGCGGATATGATTCTTGGCACTTGTAACAAATGAGCTGGCCTTCTGTTCCAGAAACGCGCCTTTCAACCGCAATGCAATACCTTGTTGTTTCTCCTTATTGCACATATTTTAGTTTGTCAAAACTGGAATTTGTTGACAGCAGTGTGATAGCAATGATAGAGTGTAGGCATGTAGTGAAGACAAATTAGACGAATTTCTTTCTACATCCCTTAATTTTAACTTCTTGTCCAATTCTCAGCTCTATGTATCAGATTTTACTGACTTCATCTTCTTGTTTCGGCAGTTTTTAGACAAATTGTTTGCCAATTGCAAGGACTGAAGCTATGTCACATCAACCACGAAATGAAATTTAAAGACTCCCTCTACTATTCAAAAAAATTATCGGAAATGGCGCATCTGCCTGCATCACTAGTGATCCCCGTCGATCTTCTAATTGCTTGAGCGAGCGTCTGCAACGTTCCCATGCGCCCCGCCGCGTGCCATAGTGGTCCAATGAATTATATTCGCACCCGAAGACCATCAGTCCTTTCGTTCAGGGCTTTCACAAAGAAGTTCCACCAATTCGTTGATGGGTGTCTTGGTGTTCTTTTACATCCCGCGGAATCAATCCGCTCGGTTACCGTTTCGTCCTGCGAGCATTACGAAACGCCCAACGTGGCTGGCCCACCTAATTTTCGACGATTTGGCCTATGTAACAACGTTTCTAATCATAGTTCTAATCATGACTCCGGATCCTTTCTAATCATGACTCCGGATGCGTCCTCTCACTTCAAGCACACTCATGTCACTCCAAGCATGTTCCTCTTGATTCGCGATATCCTGATTTCGTAACTCTCAGCTCTCCGAGGCGTATGTTAGCTCTTTTCCCTTACTCCTTCCAATGAACTACAGCTACGTTTTAAGATGTCTGACTGCGTGACGTTGATAGGGTATTGTTCAATGGATACATACGTAACAGACGCGAGGTACATAACTGTTAGAATTAGCTGTTATCAAGGACCTGGGACTAATTCAGTCGAGGACCTGGGACTAATTTACCAGCGCGTTCAACTGTCGGATCCATCTGGGTGCTTTTGAAATGCGGATTAGTGCATTCACCGACTAATGCTCCTTCCTTCAAGCGGATGGGCACCGAAAAGCCTCTCAGTTTTTTGAACTTCCCATTACGTAGTTTTACGTCGTGCTTCTACCTCAGTGACGTTGTCTCGCCATGTTTTTATTTTTACGCTGCATCTTCTTATTCGTTGTGGTGCCACTTATCCTGCTTTCGAACGTTTGTCTTAAACAGTCTAACAATTACTATTTTTACTATTATTATTGGGAGCGTGTAGAGCAATTGGAGGAGGTGCCGGCTGTCGAGTGCACCCAATACTAGGTTCTTGGTTCGGAACCCAGGCCAACTAAGCCTTCCATCCCTCAGGGGTCGGTGAATTGGTACCGGGCTGGTTAGGAAGGATAAAACACTGACTTGGCCTTCGGTTGGTCACCGCAAGTCATTGTTTAGGCGAAATACGGTGTGTGACGCATCCCAAAAGGGATTGGGTAGCGCCGTCCTATATTACCCTATGTTAGCCTATATGTACATATGTACGTCATCGATAGAAGATTCCAGAACACTCTTCAAAAATTAGGCGAATTGGCAAACTGAGAGGCTGGAAACTCTTTGAACAGCTTATTATTAAAGGATATCGGTTGCTAGTGTTTGCTAGGACGAAGCACCAGTAAAAATTCAAACAGACCCTGAAGACAACGCTAGGTAGCTACTAGGTGTTAATCGTCTTAACAAGCCAGCTTAAATTTCCTCTTTCAATTGACTTATTTTCTTTCAATGTGGGACATCATCCTGAAGATTTAACCGTTCCCATCATTCTTTCATTTATTCTAGAATTTGCATCGCTGGAAATATTCGTCGCACGTCTCATATGTATTGTGGTTTCGCGGAAATGCCGAATTCTTCTCCAATGACGTCTTTCTCTTAATGACGTATTTTTTGCGATAGTATTGGCGTTATATATTGCTACCAGCCGCTGTTTGACATAGCGCTATGGAATAGGCCTAGACAAGTCATCATCTCGAAAATACACGCTGCGGTTGGGATGCTTTCTGAGCAAATTCCTGCCGACAAGGAAGACATCGCCAGCTTTGGTTCTCTGAAAGAGAGCTGCTGTTTTGCTGTCATTATCTTAGTTATCTTACTCAAATTATACTTCTCTATCAAGAAAACCCTCTCGTTCTCGATCAACTACTTTCCAAGGATCAGTATCAGATGCAAAAGGACAACTTATTTCTAACTCAGTGCAAACACAGTACATGAATACAGTCCCTCAGCTAATTTTGAGCTATTTTATACCAGTTTACCTCTAGCAACTGTGTCTTTGCATTCTGTAGATAACCAATGTTTATTTATTTATTTCTTTCAAGGCATAGGTCATGGTCTAGCGTAAGCGAACAAAGCAATACAAAGGGAATAAACGAGTGAACTTTTGTCTAGAAATAGGAATAGTAGTGACAATTACGCAACCGTCAAACAGAGAAATCGCTATCTCATATTCCTGGAGTTCAACTAGCAACAGGACGTTTACAGGCTTGCACAGACAGCTTCTCCGGGTCATCATACTTCCCAATCAACAAATTGAATTCTTTGAGAATCCTGTAGGTCAGAAAGTCAGATCTTATTCGTGATTTAGCGTTGAATGAACTTTATATCATTTCTGCGTTGTGCCACGCGTTTTCCCTCTGCAGGGTGTCGTGGAGGCAGTTTGAACGCAGTGACTTGCGGTGACCAACGAATGGACAAGCCAGTATTTTATCCTTCCTAGACGCATCTGATATTCGGGGGACGAAAGGCTTGGTATGCCTGGGCGGGAAATCCGAACGAAGAACCTTGGGGTGCACACGACCGTGGACGCCCCTCCGACTGCGCCACCGCACGACGCTTTTCAAAATAATCTTCTGATTCATGACGGCCAAGGCGAGGGTTTTGCTCCGCGGCCAATTTCATCAGCTAGCAGCGAAACCAAACAGTCACATTTGCTGCTGGGAAGTCGCTGCCACCGACACTGGCAGCATCGTAGTTAGGGGAAATGAAATGTGAAATGTGAGATAAGGGGAAGAGGGAGGGGGGAGAGGGGTGGAAAGTAGTAGCATATTAGGCAGTAGGGATGCTATTGTAAATATGGGCCTACATGGCTAATAATGGCTGCCATCCACCAATTAGCCCCCATAGACAACATATGCCAAGGGAGGCTAAGGTGGCGGATGGGTATAGTCCACCCACGCAAATCGTAAATTACGATTTGCGTGGTGCACCGAGCTCATGGTGGCCCAAGCAGACCCACAATGCCACTAAAGGGAGCAAATCACATAACAATAAGTGGCATTGTGGGCCGCTATGGTCCACAGAGCCCAAAAAACCATAGAATTCAAGACTAATAGAGAAAAATGAAAGGTCAGACAACTCACCATAGGTCCGGCGAAAGACGGCGCAGGTGATAGCAACTAGGCGTCCCCTATTGAGCATTGACTATGCGGCTGGCGGCCAGCTCAGAGCTGGCAACGGACCAGCGGAGGGTTGCACTGGGTCAGAAATTGGCCGCGGAGCAAAACCCTCGCCTTGAAGGTAAATGTTCCCCGACGCGCCGACGGGGTAGCATTTACCTCGACACTTACCCCCGATTTTCCCCCGCCGCGCGTTCATGAATCGCGCGTAAGTGGGGGGTGGGGGTAAATCTTGCACTTACCCGCCGGTAAATCGTTCATGAATCCGGCCCCTGGTGTTGTCTTAATATCCCACGCAATCCAGTCGCTAACGGTTGTGGTTCAGCGAGTGTCTGCGAAGCGCATTACATGGCCGGCCCACCTAATTTTCTACGACTTGGCCAATGCGACGTCTCTAATTTCGAACGTCGACAAAGCTCGGAACTCCGGAAGCCTTCTATCACTGGCGAGTCATGTTACTCCATTGCTCCGGGGAAGGCTTCGTAGCCGAGTTTTTTTTTTGAAGGATAAAACACTAATCTATTCACCAAATGGACATTGTGTGATTCACTGTATTGATATATAGGCTAAGAATGTGTTCATATTGCCTTTACTGAATCCCGTAGAAGAATGAGTGGCAGATTCCAGAGGGGGATGAACTAATGCCACTCATAATTCCTTATTCTTTTATTGTTCGATCCTTAACTCACAGAGCTCAAATTATGAGGTGCTTATTGATGACGTCCCAGGCTTTAAGCCCTAGCCAAGTCTAAAGTATCGCACAGCATCCTGAAGAGGACTTAAAACGTATGGAATGAAATTTTTTCTGTCTTGAGCTTCACGAAGACGAAGCATGAAGCATGGAAGAACGTTGTAACGCAGGCTCAGCGAAGAAATTGTTCTACTTCTGACGGTGTAGTGCGCTACGAAAGCACATCTAACCTTTGATTTCCCTGTAAATTTACAAGCCTCCTGGCCACCACTCGTTATGATAACTCGGAGAATGGTTAACACCTAAGTGCACATTGTTGGCAATGAACAGCATAACCTATGTACATAAATTTAAGTAAGACACATAGAGTGTCGTCGCTTCATCGATTCTAAGATTCCACCCCGCAGTGTGTTATAAAGCGGCCCCCAAATGTGTTCGACGAAGAGAATTGCTTCATCACCTGCATAGTCGGAACGCGTCTATTCGGAACTGAATTACCAGGTTGTCAAGTTCTGCATCAGCTGTCCAGCAGCTCTCCAGAATATTCCGTTTCCCGCGTCATCGTTACGACATCGCTCCATTTAGATGAAGCGTAGGATGATTTGTTCCGATTAGGACGAGACCATCCGGTATTTTATGGGTAATTTTCTTTACTTCAAACGCTCTCACGAAACCCGCTTATTTTGTGGCACAAATGCAGCCTCACTGAGAGCGGCTACAGATGCAAAAGGAAGGTCTCGTTTCGTAATTCCCCAACCGATGTTTCATCTGATGAATCACGAAGTTTTCCTTCATCGTTTAACAACTTTGGCTTCATATTTTCTCTTTTTCGAGACTGTCGCTGCTTGATGTAGAGGAAAGGCTCGCATATGAACTGTGCTTTGTTTCTAGTTTTATTATTCTGAACCTATGCTTACAGGAACGACGCCTGTAATGTCATGAGTAGTAATCGCTTCATCACATTTTTCTTAGAGAATCTCATAAAATGAAATTTAGGCCTATATCTTTCTCAGGTTTCCTAGAGGTGTTCAAGCTATTGACAAAATGAAATTTACGCCTGCAGCTTTCCTAGGTCTCCTATAGGAATTTATTTATTTGTCAACGTCAAGACGACGTACATGACATGTGGGCAATAGGAAAGAAAGAGCAACAACCATGGTAGAAAAAAAAGATAAACTTAACATTTCATCAAAATAGAAGGCCAGTAAGCGGCAGCGACATCCGTTGGCAGCGTAAAAAAGAAATATGTAGATTTGCTAAGAATTGAAGCTACTCTGTCGACATCTTAGAAGTTTTTACTCCAGCGTTCTTCCTCGTCCCAGCCCCGACTCCTTGAATGATTTAGTTTGGAAATTTATACGCTGCCACTTACCAATCAGAACTACTCAGACCTTTATGTAGAAACGTTTGTTCTAAGTTTAAAGAAAAATAAACACCTTCTTTTCAAGTCCAGAAGGGGTAAAATTTTAGAATAATTGCTTTTGTTTTGCTTTTCCTTGGCAGAAAATTAGTTTTAGTTTCCAACATCTAGAGATGCTTTAATTCCGCCGCCTTTCTTTTACCGTGATTGGAGACCATTTACCATTACAGGATGTGTTCGAAAAATAGGAGAAAACCTATAGAAAACCTTGACTAGACCAAGGCTTTATTTCTAAATTTGAAAGAAGGGTTATAGTTTGAATGAACATCAGAGAACATTTAAAAATGTTTTAATTCAATCCCCTTCTTTACCGTGCTTTATCCTAACCACCATAGGTACAGGCCTTCCATTCCTTCGGGAATGGCGAACTGGTTGGTAGCAGGTTTATCTAGGGGTAATATTCAGGCTTGTTTGACGGCTGGCCACCGCAAATCATTGTATGTAGGAACCAACTAGGCATTCGAATTGCCTCCAGGATATCCGTGGCATGCATGGCGCATCCCGCAAAGGGATTGACTCCCGCCATCTTGTATCAATTTCATTAATAACTACTTTGAAGTCCGTTGTAGCATGTTGCTGCGCATTTCTAGACTTTAACTTTAAAAAATTGAAAAACGAAAAAATGATAATAAATGAAGAATCTCTAGCTTCTCCCCTCTTGGAACCTCGGCATGGTAAGTTTCAGCTGTACATGTGTATTAGTACTGTGCTAAACACGAAGTTAGAGGTGGACATCTACTTCTGTCTAACGTTTAAACTGAACCTTCGTCACCAAAAACCTAAATAAGTAAAGAAATTAATAAACTTTAGCGTCAACCAGTGATTTTCACACGATGTGATTCACACGGATTTTCAACAAGCATTTAGGCCGAAGGCGATCACTCGAATATGAAACTTCAAGGTTTCGAGAAGTCACGACGTTATTCCTACCATTCACATTCGCTAAATTTTTGGTTCTTTAATGAACTCCTCAAATTTTCCCATAGGTCAAAGTGGCAGTAAAATTGTGTCTCTTCAAAATATGCTTAGATTTATGAGATACCCGTATAACGCGAGCGCTCAAGCCCTAACCCACACCCACATTTTGATCTACGTTTTCCCTTCCGTATCCTCGGTCTAGCCTGCGTTGCTTCCACTGCTCCTTCGGTGGACCATGGTCAGGTTACGGTTTTTGGACTGCCTCTCATTTGGCTACGAGCGCAGTAAAGTTGACGATGAACGTTTTACGCTTGAGGCGGCATTTAATGGGATAAATTCTAATTTCGTCAGCTGCATCACTTGGGTATTCATACTAAATTCTAATTGTTTTTAATTATTTAGACACTGAAAAAGCGAACCACTTGGTTGGTCAGTGAAACCGTTGGCCAAACTAGTTTAGAGCTCATCGAGCAGAAGCAACACTTCACAATGTTAGCGAACATTTGTGTCGACCACAGAGGCTCTAAAGGTATAAAATAATTGGCTGGTCGCGGAGCAAATCGAACCGAAAATGATCGATCCGTGAAAGCGCGAGTAGCGCCTACTGCCTCCCGGCCGCGTTACGCGCGACCATGCGTGAATGTGATCGCGCATTTTTGAGCGTTTTTTTTTTAGAGTGGAGGCCTTCAGTTCTCTTCTCTCGTGCCTTTTCCGAGCTGTTTTCTCTCGCGCTTGTGAAGGCTCCGGGTATTCGGGGCGAGTAGTTCATGTACGCGTGAACGTGTATGAGTGAATGCGTGCGTACGTATGTGTGTGTGATGCGTGAAAGGCTGACAAGTTCTTCTCGGGCGAGGCGGCGGCGGAGGAGCGCGGAGAGGGCCGCAGTAAAAGGTTTTGATTACTCGACTCTTGCTGCAAATTCAATTCGGTTCTAGGCAATGCTATTTGGGCACTACGACAAGTGGCCAACGCTATTGCGCAGCACATCTGCTTTCGGCGCCGCCGTCGTCGTCGCGCCGTGCCGCTTTCCTCGACTCATCTTTTTCTGCACGGGCGGCGGCGCGAACATACGGCCGAATGAAAATTAGCGCTCAAGTTCGCCTCACGTCTTCAGCCGCGCCCGACCGTGACATCGAGCCTCATCCACTGGAGTGATTATCCTCGGAACGCTGTTGTTCACCATCGAAACTCCTGATGCGCCTGTGCGCATGTGTGCGCGTGGAACTTTGGAACATGCCTTGGCCTCCTCTAATGTAATTGGATGCGTTGGTGTCGGGTTTCCAGAGGCGATAACCTCGTGTTTCCTTCCTTCAGGAAATGCTCGGAAACGATTCAGGTTGTCGTACTCGACGACAAGGTAGTGAGAGTGGCTTCTCGAATACCTTCTGCTTCATCCTTTGGCGACCGTAGCCATACACACTTTCAGCGCCCTCCGCTACTCTCTACAACTATTTCTTCTTCTTTTAAAGCTACTCGTTTTCGTCTGGTTTCCGTCGTCCAACTTACTACTGATAGGAATCTTCAGGATTTTAACTCCCTCTGAAAACGTTTACTTACACGTTCTCCATAATCCTAGTTCATTGTAAAGGGCCATTCTTAAAGCTGTCCTTATAGCCTGCGAGTATGCTTTAAAAATAGCTCAATTCAAGAGAGCTGGAGTTGGTCCAGGCTTGTCTCTTTTCACAATTATCAAAAGAATTTTCTTTTGAATTTTCTAGTCAAAGCGTCTAACATTTTATTACTGCCAAAGAAGGGCCATTCCTTCTGTAGCTAGAAGGAAGCCGCTGGTTATTGAATAGAAGCCTTTTCTATACCGAAAAAACATACGTCGATAGAATGTCTATTTATTTATTTATTTATTTATCTATTACGTCCCGAAGACGTGCTCACACGTGCTCACTAAGAAGAACAGAAAATCACATAAATGAAGGAAAAACAAAAAGACAAATAGCGCTGGAACTGGGTAAAAAACTAGTCTAATATAAACAGCCATGCATAAAACAGCATCCCATCAAACCAAATGGAACGCAAACACTACAACAAAAACAATAGATGGACAGCGGAGCAGAAGAGGTTTTGAAACAACATCTCATTTTGCACCAATCTTATCTTTGAATTGCCACCGTAGTACTTGCCGCCATATAAAAAAATAAAAATAAAAATAACTATTAAGACTATTAACATATTTGTTAATATTACTAGATTTTCAACCCCTCAGCCAGCATAGTTTTTCAAATGTATAGTTAAAAAATAAATAGTTTGCTGTACGAGACCGTTGTGCTCCATGTCACAGTTAAAGGATAAAGGATAAAGGACGGCGTTACTCAATCCCTTTTGGGATGCGCCAGCGCATTCTACTTCTACGGGATGTCGCGGAGGCGACATGAATGCGTATTTGGCCATACAATGACTTACGGTGGCCAGCCGATGAACAAGTCAGCGCTTTATCCTTCCCAGACAAATCTGGTACCAATTCACCGACCCCGGAGGGATGGAAGGCTTGGTTGGCCTGGGCGGGAAATCCGAACCAGGAACCTGGTATCGGGTGCACGCGACAGTCGCGCCTCCTCCGACTGCGCTACACGCGCCCCTCATGTCACAGTTAGGCAAAACTATCCTTCATTTCTCATTCATTATCTTTCCGAAATCGAACTTATCTGGTAAAGTTGTTGTTGTTCTATATGCAATGCATTGCTATATTAGGATTCATTTTTTATTTATCAAACATTAGCAGTAACAGTTTGCATTAAAAGACAAGAAATGTCAATCAAATCAGGCAGTAGCTGCCTTTAGGCTACCTGGAAAAAGTTCATTTCAGTCTCTTTATCTTTGCTTTTGGGGTGTTCCCTAACTATAATTATGTTGGTCCTAGCAGCCCAGAGAGATGGTTTCTGTAATTATTATCTAGTGTTGCCGCTTCAATCAGTTTATTGTTGTCTGGTTTTTTAAAGTCTCACGTTCTATTTCTGTTGTTCTACTATCGCGCCCCTCGGTCGTAGTTTAAATGATTGAATAAGAAAAGAGAAAGGTTGTCGGTATTAAGCATTCAGGTTGCACCGTAAACACGTCCAGATCATTTTCGTTAAGTGTGCTTGATTGATGAAATAAATACCTTTTGCGCTGAGATTTGTAACAGAAGACTGCAGCTTCTGAACATTTGACAATTTTTCTTAAACTTCAATTTGATGCAGCAATTTTATAATAGCTATCTAAAACGCTTTATATCCTCTTGTGTCAGTTCGGAACTTTAACCTGAACCCTGAATTGTTTATTTTCCTGGTTGTTGAACCTGAATTGTTTATTTTCCTGGTATGTAGTTATTGATTATTCAGCTATTGATTGAACTTGCAACTATTGATTATTCTAATACATAACAACTGATCTCTAGGGACCTGTCGCACTGTGTGATGGTGGTCGAGGAGGGGACATTTCTGGAAAAGTGAAAGGAACACAGAGGTGGTGGGGAACTGGACACCCCTTAAGTGATGAAAAGAAGATGACAAAGTTCTTGCATTAGATTTCGATAGGCTTCTTTTGCGCTGTATTTTTCTTTCAAACTGATCTACCATTGTCGAGTAGATAGGGTGAAACGCCCTCTCTCTATGTACTAGAATAGGTCCGCTTCTCGATCAGTAAAATATACCAAAAAAGTTAAGCCATCATTTTTTTGTTGGCAAAAACGAGCTGCGGATTACACAATGACAGTTGTTTCGTGTACCGCAAACATGACAGTGGGGTTGAAGGCGACTGATTTTCAATATTTTTACTATTGGCCAATCCCACCATATATAATAGTCTTTATATAATCGACGATCCCCCAGTATCGCTAACATTTTGGGATTCAGTTCATTTCCAGAGATATTTTCCTTAAAATGACTATAGTTTTCTATGAAAACATGGTGGCAAAGGATAAATAATCAATCCTTCTGAGGAACCACGCATTCTACTTCTACGCGATGTCGCGGAGATGATTTGAATGTGTACTACGGGGGAGAGGGAAGGGTACCTTATGAACAAGTCAGCGTTATCCTTCTCACACAAATCTCATCCGAACTCGCCGACTCCCAAGGGATTAACCGCCTCTTTGACTTAGGCGAAAAATCCGAACCAAGAACCTCGATTTAGGATGCACATGACATTTGGCGTCTCTACCACTGTACCATGCACGCAAGAGAGGAGCAAGTCGACTACAAGATTCTTTCGTTCACATCAATATTTTATTTTTGGAGAGGCTGTTCATAATAAGCCAAGTATGTAGCTGTAACTAAAGTTATTATTCAAAGTGAGGGCTTGACGAAAAGAAGGATGAAAAGTCTTACGAGCGCATAGCGCTATGTTGTTAGTACAAGTTATTCTGAGACAAACGACTGATGGTAAATTACTATGGCAAAGATTAGAAATTATGTTTCATTTTCACGTATTTTTTATTCAATTTCCTCTATGCTCTTTTCTTTTTTCTTATCCACCTCGCATTCCGTTTGAACTATGACCATGGCTGCTTCGGCATTATGTCGGCGTTGTCACCTATTCGGCTTAGCCATGTACTTCTATCAACTCTCGGCATCATACACCGTTTTAGCCCTTCTCAACGGATTAAGCTAAGAATAGAGGCGAAGTTCCATCGATTGACATATGAGCCCGAAACAACTCTTTCGCACATGTCACATAAACCAGTGGGACCTCAGCCGGCCGTAGCGGTCAGCGTTTCGCAGTTTTCTCCCTTTGAACAACGCCAGCGTCGAAAAGTTCGACGATGTCCATGTGTGACGTGGCGGATGAAGGGCACGCCCAAGCTGACGGCTGCAGGCCTAATCGAGCTGCTAGAACTCAATCAGAGGATTCAAGTTAGTTGTAATGCAATTTCCTCTCGACTCACCGGATGTATTCGCAGGCAGCCGTGATATGTTTGGAAGCCATCAACTGGCTCTGGAAGCCAAGTTGCGCTGCACACATTCGTTTTTGAGAAGGGACAGTATGACGTTGCTGGGAAAATTCCATGTTCGACTGTCGATGAATCTTGGCATAATATTGATCAGTATGAATATACCCAAGTGATGCAGCTGGCGAACCAAGATTAGTACATATCCTTTATTTCGGCTAACGTTCCGGCGTAGCCGCCTCCTTCAGAGCCTGCCGCTGTGGACTGAAATGGTTCTTGGACGGATGATTTTTCAAACTCAACTTGACTCTTCCAGGCTCTGAAGAAGGCGGTTACGCCGAAACGTTAGCCGGAATGAAGGGTCTATACTAATCTTGGTTCGACATCTGCATCACTTGGGTATATTGCTGGGAAACTCACGCTCCTTGAGGAAAAAGGGTTTTTTATTTCGTTTTATTTTGGGGTTGGACAACAGATATTTGTAGACTAGAAGCTTCATGGAGCAGTTCAACTTGGGTGGGGCACTTCTGATTAACCTGATCTCATAACTTACATTGTAGGTCTGACAAGTATGTAACATGATGATCTACTAGATCAATACAGTTTCGTATGGGTTGCCCACCCAACTTGAACGTGTGTTGATCTTTTTTGAATGTTGCTTCCTGAAAGAGAGGCTAGCTTATAATTTTTCTACAGCATCTTAAACAAGAGCTATTATATAATGCTTCCTTTAAGCTGTGGAAGTCTATTTTTTAAATTTTTTATTGTTATTCTACAACATTAAGGGGTATGCATTGAGTTTTGCATAGTTTTGGGACAACGTCGACCTAACTTCATCTTCGATTTCTCCAGCTCCGATTCATTCCTGACTATGAGGTCGATTTGTAGCTTTCGCCCAGCGTGTGCGCTGTTGGTTCGTGAAATGGAGTTTTCGTCCAGCCCTGAAGGCTACAAATTCACGCCATGAAGTCTGAAAAAAGGTCAGTCGATCACATCGCCGTGTACAGATAACATATTTCGACAAGTCCATATTGCGACACGACTAGAAATTCTCATGGATATGGACGTCAACTTCCTGTCGTTGCTTATGGGGGCGCAGTCAGAGGTGGCGGGATTGCCACAGCCAAGAACCCCGGTTCGAGGTTCTTGGCTCGGGTTTACTCCTATACCAACCAAGCCTTTCACCCCTTCAGGAACGGTGTATCAGACTTATCAGAGAAGAAGAAACACTGAACTGTACATCGACTGGCCGTCACAAGTCATGGTTTAGCTTAAATACACGTTCAAATTGCATTCGAAACTTCAGTAAAAGTAGATTGCCGGGCGCGAAGGGATTTATTGACGCTGAACTTTCATCGTTATTTCGTACCGTGAGGAACCCTGCTTGATTTTTTCTACATCAAAGTAAGCTACATTTTTACTTTTCTACTTTCCAAGATGAATTGAGCACATCACTTCTTTTACGGTGGAGTAAATTCCACCGAAGCATGAGAAACCTCAAAATGAAGCATGAGAAAATGCCGTTGTGTTAGGGGCACATTTACGTAAAGTGTAATGACGGCTGGGATGACAACCCATCCGCAAAGAGTACAATGATTGGCAGGATAAGGTCCCCCGTGTGGAATACGCCACATAACCTACTTCTACGTGATATTCTGAAGGTGTTTTGGTCTGTTGGTCAATGCCCACAGTGGCTAGGCGATGGACAGCTCTGTATTCTTCCCAGACACGTCTAAAAGTCTACGTCTATTTACCGACTTCACAAGGCTTGCTTCTCCCGAACAGACCCGAACCCTACATAGATCGATTCGATGAGCAGGCATCAACCGGTGCCTTCTCCCACTGTGCTGCATGCCTCTCACGTGGAAATCAATATTTTTTAATTTCTCCAGAACATTTTAATTGTAGTGATTAACAATAATGTTTCGTTCCTATTTCTGCTCGTCTGAACCAATCTTGGAAAATTGTATCACCAAATTGACTTTGGAAAATTTCTATTTATTCATGGTGAGTTGCTGAATGTACTAACAAGCAAAGCATAGCTAGGATAAATCTGAATGCTCATTCAAGGAAAATGAAACTATTAATAATTAGACAATTTTTGCGAAACTTCTTCAGTCAGAGCGTTTTTTTTTTGCCATTCTTTCTTGTCCTCACTCGACGTCTTCGCTGACTTTTGTGGAAGTTCTGCCATGCGAATGCTTTCCTTTGCCCTGAAAATTACTTATGCCTGCTGCCAATCAGCGTCAGTCCTTAGTAGAGATTTATGATTGAGGCGTATTTGTTGTTTAGAAAGTTTTCGGCTGAAAACATGTAAATGTGCCCATAACACAGTGACGTTCATTTTGAGGTTTCTCGTGCTTCGGTAGAATCTACTTCACCGTTTTTGAAATGCCTTCCTAGCACACACTGATGGGAGCTAGCTCTTGTGCATGATCATTCTTCCAAATTGTGAAAAAAGGGTATTTTCCCGACCCCCCGGTAAACTGCGCTTAAAAGACGTGACTTCAAGCACTCTGCAGCTTAGACAGCTGCTGACATTTGTGATGATTTAAACAAAAAAAATCCTCCCAGAGTTGATCATGTGTCTCCGTCTTAACAAAACTTAGTTGATGGATTTGTGTTTCAAAAGTAAGACAGGTCGATAATGATGATACGTGATTTTCTGATGACGACATTGGCAGGGAGGTCCGAAATTCTGCTCGAACTCCACGGCAGAGAGGTTGCTGCTGAGGGATTTATTCAGAATTCTGAGAAAGCGAACATTCCAACATCACACCGAGAAATGCAATCCTCTTCTTCGCCATGACAATGGTTGTATGCTTAAGCGATAGCAACATGTAGATCGAAAATGAACACTGAACGGGAACACCACGTGATACCAGAAATTCACTAGACGACGAAATTTTGAAAACGAAACCTCTGATCTAGGGTCTTTTGCCTACATTGAATGCGGTAAAAAGAAACGGTTACGCTGTAGTGCGAATGGTCGTAAAATTTGCTTGACTTTTTGACTGGCAACATGGATGAGATTTACATGAAATCGAGAAAATTTCGGCGCAAGTCTGAGAAGGGCGTCCACTATGATTGTCCACCGCAGCCTTCGAGAATTGTATTTAAAATGCTGCGAAATAAAGCCGATAAGTATGGATAAAGTAAAGCGTTAAGCGCACCAATAAGTTCAGTAAATAAATAAAGGAATAAATAAATGAATGAGTAAATAAATGCACTACAACTTCGGCAGGAAATCTAAGCCTATTTTCAGCGAGTTAAAGGCTGACAGGTTTGGATGAAAGAAAGGGAGAGCCCCTCCCACCCAATCAAACACCGGTTCAACTGCACGAGCGGGGCACATGATTGACTGCAGATTGCAACGATTACGGTAGGAGCAGCGGCGCGTTCCCACACTCCCCGGAGCATGTTCCCGCACCCCAGCGGTGCACCTTCGCGACATGTACCGTTTTGTGTCTTTATGTAGAACGACAGTTCACACTTATGATGTCGATGTTGATGAGTTGAAGGCGACTTAGGATGGTACATAGTTTCTGTGGCAGGAATATCAAAAGATGTTTTTTTTTAAAGAAATGAGTAGGCGCTCAAGGTAAAGATTTCACGGAACCAAGTTTGCTACTGTGTTGGAAAACTCAGCACTTATGAAGCATATGGCCCGTGCCCATACAAAGTACCCTATGATGTTATCCACCACACCTGTGCTTAATTTGGCCACATCCTGGTGTTCCCTCCCTTGCTCAGTCTGCTATCTCCTTGGAGTCCGCGGAGAAGTACATAGAACCCAACCAATAAGCTTCTTTTTTCGTGCAAGGGCCCTATGCTTCATAAGTACCGAAAACTCTCACTGTTTGCTACCTACCAAACAACTAAACGTAGCTATCCACTAGGGTCTTGCACGGCCCGTTCTCAACAATTTCTTGACTGCTCAAACAGAGTAAGCCGTTTTCGGTCACTCTCCTCTCTTTCGTCATTCGAGGATTTTGTCCTATGAAGTACTTTTATGAAACTTACCTTGATTAGTGGAGGAAATGTGAAGCACCCAAGTGCTAGGCTTTTCCTCACATCCTGTTCCCAATACCAGTTTAGTTCACATGTACATTCTGTCCAATAATCTGATCCTTTATGAGGAGAAAGGCTATTCATCAAAGCTTGTTGACTATCTTATTGGTGAATAATTTCTGTTGACTATCCAGCGATTTGTACCCTTGCTGGGTGTACCACTGTAAAGTTCTTTGATTCTTCGAAACTATCCAGAAAGGAGGCCGTGATATTTCTCTGCTTGATAGCCAGCTTTATTTTTGAGTTATCCTCTCATAAGTGCGCGTAGTAGTACAAGTAGAAAAAACACTGGCTTTCTCCTGCACCTCAAATCGACTCTGCGGTCAGGTTCCGCCCAGGTCAAGTGATGCATCCCACCGTAGCAGGGCCGTAATTGGTAGCAGGTTTGCCACAATCAAGCAACACTGATTTGTTTACCCACTGGCCGCTACAGGCCGCTGTATTGGCCAATACGCGGACTGCTTCTACTCTACGATATCTCGTAGAAGAATAATGCGTGGCGCATCCCAGCAAAGGATTGATTATGGTCGTTCTTTATTCTCCAGCCTTCGTTTTCCCACACGTTCTTGCATTGGTCTGTCTGGTTTGATTCTTGACAGCGAGATGGATGGATAGAGATGACTATGGGCAAATTACATTGTTGAGTGACGAAGGGGGAGGTAATGCAATCACAAGAGCGTCAGTGAATGCTATGGCAAAGGGGGCCGTCGGGATTCAAGATGACGACGAGAAGGACCGCTCTCCTCGTCATCGAAAATCTTGACGAACGACGGGCTTCGTCTGCTCGATTGGGATCATACGGCAATGAGTGAGCAACCAGCAAACTTTCAATTATGCTCTTAGACCAGTTGTTCTCACGTGATTCTCACTCATCCCTTTCCTCCCTTCCTAATAACCGTGAATACACCCATTATTCACAGATTCTAAGTGAAAGCGTTACTTATTGCCTTGTCGTTTAATTTTCGATTGGATTAAGCTTCACGGAATATTACGGTGACTGCATGGTCTTTCCGTTTTTTATTCTAATGCTAGAGCCAGTTCGGTCGGTTATATTCCTTTAAAGAAAGTGGTGCAATGACAAGAAGCCAAACGTGTCAGTAAACCGCACTTGGTATAC
>OX375870.1:77304452-77484543 GCA_947359475.1 Heligmosomoides polygyrus bakeri
CGTCCGAGTTCAGAAGAGGTGTTATCGACGTCGTTCAACAGGCGCCTGGGTTTAGAATACATGTCACCAATGTCGCGCAAAGGACGTTCAGGTTGAGAAGAGGTGGCACCGATGTCGCGCAAGCGGTGTTCGGATTCAGACAACGTATCACTGATGTCGCGCCAAGCAGGTCTGGCTTGAGAGGACGTCACCGACGTCGTTCATCAGGAACCTGTGTTCAGAAGAGGTGTCACCGATGTCACGAAAGGCCTGTCCGAATTCAGACGACGTGTCATCAATGTCGCGCTAGGGGTTCCGGATTCACACGACGTGTCAACGATGTCGCGCAAAGCACGTGTCCGACTTGAGAAGACATGTCACCGACGCCGTTCATCAGGTGTCTGGGGTTCAGAAGAGGTGCATTCGATGTCGCGCGAGGGTTCCGGATTCAGACGACGTGTTACCAGTGAAGGTGGGACCAGTAATAGGGGACCGGTGAAGGATGAGGTTCCAGTAAGGGGGACCGGTAAAAGGTTGACCAATAAAGGAGGGACCAGTGAAGGTGGGACCAGCAATGGGGACCGATGAGGGGGGGGGGGGGGGATCCAGTGAGGGGGGGGGGACCGGTGAAGAGGGGGGAGGGGTCCAGTGAAGAGGGGACCAGTGAGGAAGGGACCAGTAATGGGGACCGGTAAGGTGGGGGAGGGGTCCAGTGAAGGGGGGACCGATAGAAGGTTGACCAGTGAAGAGGGGATCAGGTGAAGGGGGGACCGGTGAGGAAAGGGACCAGTAATGGGTAATGGGGACCGGTGAATGGAGGGAAGGGGTCAGTGAAGGGGGACCGGAAAATGGTTGATGAGTAAAAGGGGGACCAGTGAGGGTGGGACCAGTAATGGGGATCGGTGAAGGGTAGGATGACCAGCGAAGAGGGGACCAGTAAAGGGAGGTCCAGTGAAGGTGGGAGCAGTAGTAGGGACCGACGAAAGGGGAAGGGGACCAGTGAAGGGTGAACCGGAAAAGGGCTGACAATAGAGGGGAACCAGTGATAAGGGGCCAGTTAAGGGGGTCCAGCGAAGGTGATGGACTTGTTTTGCCCTATTCCGTTATACCACTCTATATAGCAAAACCAGTTTTTTTAATGAATGAGAGAAGGCCTAAAGAGGAGAAGAAGACGTTCGCGGTGTTCTATTCTCCGGGTTTGGGGCGAAGCCCCAACTAGACGTTTTACGGCCGGCAGGCCGTTGAACGTCTGGTGTACGTATATGTCACTTTCACTCCAAACCACATACTTTTCATATCTATCTAGACATTTCTGGAACCAAAAGCCGGTCCTGATTTTTTGACTTTTTCCAAAAAACATGCCTTGCTATCCTCATTAAACCAATCTAAAAAGCTCATTGATAGTTATCTCAAGATTCGATAATTTAACGTTTCTTCCATTTTCTGCTTACTATCGCTGCGTTTTGTCGGCTATTGTCGCTCTTTTGTCGCATGTTGTCATACACGTATAAACAAATAGACAAATAAATAAACATAATAGGCGTGTTTAACGTCTAAATAAGCACTCTTCAAAGGCGTAAAACTACTTTTTGTTTCTAGAAGAAATAGTAAGGAAAACTTACCACTATAGCACATATATGGTAACACTGTTCGAATAAGGTCAAAGTTCTTATCCGCTCTGTTAATTAATATTTTTAACATGCTCTAAGGCAGACGCGTGGTAGTGCAGTCGGAGCTCCCCGCTCCCGCGTGTATCCGGTTTCAACTTCCTGGTTCGGACTTTCCGACTAGGCCGAAGCAGCGATCCTACGTCATCCGAAATGTAGCATATTTGGACATGATGTCACTGTGCATGTACGCCACATCGAGAATCGTTTTGATCCGGAGTATCAGTTTGCGGCATTGAAGCACGGCAGGGTTTCCCGTAACACATATTTGGGGTGCTTTATAACAGAATACGAACACCTTCTGAATATAATCCAAAATAGAGGACAATGGATAAATGACGACGTTAATCAGTCCTGTTTAGGATGCGCCACGCACTACTTCTGTCGGTAATGTGAATACTTATTCGGATTACGTTTTACAGTGACTTGCGGTGTCCAATCAATAAACAATTTAGTGTTTGACTTTACAAACAATTCTGTACCAATTCACCGACCACGGAGGGTGGAAGAAAGGCTTGTATGGCCTGGCGGGAAATCCGAACCAGGAACCTGAAATCGGTTGCACGCAGCAGTGGGCATCTGCGACTGCCCTACCACAGGTGCTGATTGCGCAGTGTACTCGTCCAGTTCGTCGCGATGCGTATTTGATTGATAGTGCAATTTCTATTCACCTGCTGATGCGTAGTGAAACATGCGAAACCCTTATCTTTCCTAGTGCTTCTGTTTTCCTAGATTCGTATATACACTTCTATTCACGCTTCTATTTATTTACTTAAATATTTATTTATTTATTATGTATATACGCTCATACTACTAAACAAATAAACACCGCGTTGTACTGGTCGAGAACACGGTGCAATCCAGTCCTTTGATATGCCGTAAAGATTGTAAGATTTAAAGCAGCTTAGATTAAGTATTGATTGATTCATTGATTGATTATATGAGTTATAAAGATATTGTTCCTGCCGACAGGATAAGAGCCTTATTTTCACTGAAATAGTGCAACCATAGCCATACCATACCGTTCGTTTTCAATATGTTCCTTAAACAACAGATATTTTGAATTCCTTAGAATGAATCTGTTTTAACTATTGATAGCCTACTCTAGCTACAAAAGATCATTGAAAAATATCCAAATGTTGATTGTTTGGTTGAAGTGTGTGAAAACTGCCTAGTTTAACGTAAAAATGATATAGGGACTAATGGTGGCACATCATTAGCCAAACCAGTGCCTCTTCCCTCACACAGAATAACGGTACTAAATCATTGATCTTGGCGAGAGAAGGAATACTTAGCTGTTTCTGCGAAGAACTCGAGCCTTGCGTCGATTTCACGATGACACGTGAGAACCGGCTTTCTTCCGGCTGCATCATCCGTGAGTTTCTGTCATCTAAACTGCTTTCCGGTCGTGACTGAAGAAACCTAGAGCTGCGACTAACAAAAAGCTTTACAGCTTCTATTGCTCTATTATTTGTTCCTTTCGCATGATTTCTTATTTCCTTCTTTAGAAGCAATACCGTGTTCCCATTTTTACTTCTCAAGTAGAGACAAACCACCTCAGATGGGCACTACTATGATGACGGGGTGCTTAACCCTCCCAGCTTAAGATCCGTTCGTAAGGACGTCCAGATCTCTTTTGCGCTCACATGGTGATTCATCTATGACATTTCATGTGAGCAGAAACGAGGCAGGAATCAGGCTAAGGTAGCACGTTACGAGATTCATGTCCAGATGATCAGCTCCTTCTTTATGTATAGCGCAGCAGTAATCCTCTCACCCTCCCCCCCCCATGTACCTCCCCGTCCCTCAGTTTTGTGCAATCATCGCATTCGGACTCCTATTCACGATAACTGGTTGTCGCTTCTTTTTGGATGTCGAATGATGGTACCGTCGCATTTTCCATTATTTTCCGCCTCAGTGAATTGTTTAATTTTCCCATTTTCTCGCAGCCGATCCCGATGCTCGGCAGCAGAAATTCGACAGCAGCAATCCCGTCACTATATTCAGCACCTTCGCCTTTCTCATCGGTGATGCATGGTTTTTCCAGTCTGCTTAGCCACCCTACTCACCGATTTCTCAAACTTTCCTGCGCAGCTCCTATAGCAAAACCACCCATGATTTTCAGCATGGTTCAAGTGTTCGTCTGCTTACTGCTTCCACCTTGCTCGCTAGGCCACCTCCCTCGACGTTTGGGGACGCTTTCTCTCCGTTCCTTTCTTGAAATGCGAACTACGGGACTGATTCAATGGTACGCCGGAATGGCAGGCATGAATACTGCAGGATGAACCTCCACAGCCTAATTGGTAGCAGAACGTGTTTCCTCTGTGCCGAATTCTTGAGAGAGGCAAGCAAGGAGTTCAAGCCGCTCAAGCACATTATGCAAACGAGGCTGAGTTTCAATCGAGGGTTGGGTGACGGAAAAGTAACTGCTTACTTCACTAGGCTGACTTCAGGAGTTCGGTACCTGCACTATATCTGTATCGCTTTTTTTGCAGATTTACTCCTCCATCAAATTTGTGTTTGAGAAAAGTTTCATCTGCACAATGGCCATGTCAGTGTTTTGTCCTTCCCAGACAAGTCTGCCACCAATTCACCGACCCCGTGGAGATGGAAGGCTTGGTCGGCCTGGGCTGGAAACTCCAGCCAAGAACCAGGGGCCAGATTCATCAACCGCTTACCGGCCGGTAACGATATATCGGTTGCCGTGTCTGCATCTCTGTATCTCTGTATCTCTCTGTATCACATACTATGTGGGCCGCTATGGTGAATCCGCGGTAAGATGATACCAGCGGAATCGTTGATGAATCTGGCCCCTGGATTCGGGTGCTGCTGACAGCTGGCACCTCCTCCGACTGCACCTCTCGCCCCCGTGACGGTAACATTGCACAAAATATCATAGAATACTGTATCCAGTTGACGGCTTAATCCTTTACTTTCTTTCGCCACAGTATCCAATACGAACGGACTTTACCCGTTCTGCTGATCTCTTCCGAGCAATGGGTAAATGGCCTATCCATATGGAGACGTGAAGCTTTCTATGTGGACCACTATATGTTCGAAGTTTCGCGTTGACGAGGACATTGACGCCATCAGGCTTTTTCTGTTCGGTGGTCCTCCGGTTCGTATTATCGTGTAGAGGGCGGTGTGCTCCCGTCTCAGTCAGCCCGATGACGTCATATTTGATCCTCTTTGCCCGCATCACCAGCTCTTTAACGGGTGCTTCTGATGCAAGCGCTCGTGTGTTCTAGGTGCAAAGGAATAGCGTGGTCCTCCTCAGTATTGTCTGCCTAAATAGTACGCATTTCCCTCTCACAGGTAGCCGGATGTATCGCTTCACTCATTCGATAAACCGACATTATCCCTCATTTTATATGCGGATCTTCAGTTCTTCCGTGTTTTCAACATCTGATTAGCGGACTTCGTAGGACAAAGCGCGCGCTGCTAGGGTACAGGGATGATTATGGCATCAGTACGTAATCTGCGTTGAAGATTTCCGACGTTTTTTCTCCTTTCATGGCCGGCTCAGAACTATCTTGCCTTCGGCCCTGAAATCTCCCAGACCCTGAAATCGAAACTGCGACCCGCTCCCGGTGCTTCTTGAGCACGAGCAGTCGAGCGGAGCGTGATGACGAGTAGGCGAAGTGGCAGTGCATATCGTGTTGGGTGCAAACGTCTCACTCAACATGTTTATCAGAAGGTTTATGAACAGCGTACTTCATGCCTCAACCTACGTTCTCACTTTAGGTCACCACCACCGCAAAGGTGTGCTCTTCGGCAATGACCATTATGCTTCAGAAGACAGCACTTCAGCGCTCCATTTGTTGAACTTGATATCTTCGGTTTGGTTCCGTAGTCAACAGAACCTTCGAGTTGATCACGCTCACTCGGAGCGACCTCAGATGGTATGCTGTTGTAGTGGACTGTTAGAAAACGCTACATGTCGTACATCGTCTTCTTGTTTCATGCTTCTCCGTGTTCAATGAAAGCTGAAGAGAGAGGTACAGGGTCGAAGTCTCGCACGGCAGTACTACTGCCGTACTTCAGCTCACTTCACTTTCTCTCGCAGCGTACCTTCATTATGAAGTTCACGTTCCTCCCAGTTGTTCGCTGTCTTCCCTACCTTTGTCAACCTGTTTCGCTTTTCATCGCTTAGGTGTCAAAAGTTTCTAAACGGCAGATATAAATACATGAAAAAAGATGATAATGATAAAAAGATGATAAAGATGGATCCATACTGCTGCTGATAAGTTAAAAATTGCTTTTTAACACTAATCGTTTGTACAAAATTGTTTTAAGTTTAGCTGATTTCTTCAACTTCAACTTCAAATAGTTATTTAAAAAATATTTGGATAAAAAATTTGATCAAAATGTGGATCAGAGGATGTTTACAAAGTTATTTAACAAATGTCTATTGAAAATATCGTAAATAACAAATAAAAGCACTATTATGCAAAATGGCCTCGAGTGGCCCAGCCGGAGGAGGCGTCGGCTGTCGCGTGCATCCGACACCAGGTCCTTAGTTCGGATTTCCCGCCCAAGTCAACCAAGTCCTCCATCCCTCCGGGGTCGGTGAACTGGTACCGGACTTGTCTGAGAAGGATATAGTGTTGGTTCTTTCATCGTCTAGTCACCCGCAAATCACTGTGTGATCAAATCGTCTCCACGACATCCCTTAGAAGTGGAATGCGTGGCGCATCCCAAAAAGGATTGAGTAACGCTTCCCGTTATCCTTTTATTCTTTATTATTATGTAAATATTGGGTGGAAAAATAGTGTTGAAAATACGATATCTCCTTAGTTCGCAGAAGAGCCACAGGGATAAGGATGGGGGAGGAGGCGCTGCAGTAATAAAAAATAAGCTCATCTGAAGGAAGGCGGGGAAACAAACCGTTATATTTGATTGATTTTAATTAATTTTGAATTGATTTTATTTTGGTTATACTTCTTCATTTCATTTAAGTATACTCAAGGCGAAAAATTTTCTTTAAGCGTCCAACTTGATGCTAGAATTGTATGTTAATGAAATCTGGAAAAATCGCTGTACGAGCCAAGATTAGTATTCATGTAGAGAAAGAACACAAAGGAAATGCTCTCAGATGGCGTAACAAGTTCATTTTCTTCTGAGCGGCATTCTTTTTTGTCCTGACGCTCGTACTTGCCATACCTCTCGGGAAAATTATCGCCACAGTTCGTGGGCTCCCACAACGTTCGATGTAGATGTTGTTGTTATTCTTGTTGTTGTAATGAGTCCGGTGCACCTTGCGACGGGCGCTTAAGTGCGCTCTGGATGACTTTACAAAGTTCGCGCTTCCGACATTCTGCTTCTCCGTGCCCCGCATTCGTTCGTCCGTTTCCGTTCAATAGCTGTTCTCGTTGAGTTGATAGTTGTCGCCAAGGCGAAACCCGAATATTCCCGTCACTTACTCGTCGTGTACGCGCCGTCGACTTGCGTACGTGTCCGAAATGACGTTAAGCTCTGCAGCACGAGGAGAATACGACAACACTCTTCTCGCATCGCGTTTTGACATGGCGGATGTGGGGAGACGTCGCTCGGAAGCGGATGCGAGACAAGGAAATCCGACCGCAAACACGGAGAAAGCCTCCGGAAGACACAACTCCGAAATGGCCTCAACTCATAGCGATCCGGTCGTCGAGTCCAACATCGCACTTCGCAAGCTCTCCGAGGCATTCGGTAAACACTTTCAGGGCGCTTTATTATTTCGAGTAAGATTTGTCTTGAGTCACGTCAGGAGACGCTGCGAAAACTGTCACTTATTTTTTGGAACAGTTCTACTTTTCCATTATTTTTAAGGTTAAGCTTGTCTGGTTAAGTACCGCTACCTATTTTACCTGCTCTACGTAATTATTTCGCTTTTCCCTGTCAATCATCATTACCAATTTCTTTGTCTTCGTCGACATGTCACACATTTTTTGCCAATACATTTCATCCGACCATCTTTAACTTAAACATACATTTGATCACTTTTACGCGATTGCCTCTACTAGTTTTTGTAGCTGGGGAGATCTGCGAAGAACGTGAGGATGCTGTCAGCCGAAGCAAAGCCTCTTACAATCTTGGCCTTCAACCCTTAGAAAGTCTATGGTCAAACTACCATGATTTATCGAAGTCGAACTGAAACCAATTAATGTTTTTATTTGTTCGTTTGATGTCCGAAAAAGTGCTACACTGTCTCCAGTTTCATAAAACTGCTATTCTCCTTGCTCCAACAATGCTTCCTGTGTTTATAAATTGGAACTGACACAACAGATCAGGCGTAAGGGTGACTAATGAGCTTTGGGTTTATTGCAGAAGAATAAGGAAATTTCGTTGTGCCAAACGAAGAAATAGTGTCATGCCCTCTTCTTCGATAATAATAATGTAAATGCTATCTATGTGAATCAGTGCATTGGAGAGCTACACGTTTTTTCTGCAACTGGTTCTGCTTTGCCATTGATTTGTAAGGCACCCCAACTGAACAGAGCTCTCATTATCAATAAATTAGAAATCATGACATAGGGATCACGTTCATGGCCTCTTCGTCTGACACCTGGACAATTTTTTGCGGTCCTGCAGATTAAAATAAGCCTTCAAACATTTTTGCAACTACAAAGAACTTGTAATCATTTCACAGTGGTGTCAATTTTTCATGGCATACACTGAGATGGGAGTCGCTATAAATTCGTAAATTTTATAACGAAGGATTATTTCGACTTTATCAATACGTGCCCATTTTGACTTGAATGAAACCTTCAAATGCGTTCGGCTTGAATTGAAAAGTTACTGTTTTGGTGCGAATACATATTGTTCATTCTTAGCCCTAGTTTATACTTGCGCCGCAGCGCGGCGCGGCACTATGATCGGGATAGATATCGACCGAGCGGCGCGAAAAATCGATATCTATGGCGGTCGTGGTGCCGCGCCGCGTGGCGCCGCAAGTATAAACTGGGGCTTAAAGTGAGTTGCTCAAATTATAGACTATGAAACAAGAGTAACATTGGAAGAAATTGCTCCATAGAAGAGGTCATTTTCGCTGTGTGAGCTGTGCCTGATAAGTGCAGCTGGTGTTGCTGGTCATCACCAGGCGCTGCCATTGTTTATACCTGTCTGATCGTATTATTCCTTATGGCCACCTAAGCTTCGAAAGTCTTCAGGCTTGCCAAGGAGGAGGGGATCAAGAAATATCAGGAGAATTCTCAGTGTTTTCAGATAGCTATTTGCCCTTTGCTATTTCTTCTAGTAAGCTACGGTTTTGAGCCTACAACATGAGGTGGTCTCGAAGTCCTAGGCTATTTTTACAGCATACATTGTGAGCGGAAGACGTGGCGAAACGCTGCCTGGTGTTGTGCCAGACAAACCATTAGCCGGGAAAAAAGGCGCACGACTTAATCCCACACCTGACTTCTTGTAGCTTTCAAAACGAGCCTCTCCGATGCCCTGGATAGTCTAATCTGTTCATATGAATAAGGAACTGCAAATATTCACGGCATCAAGCGTAGATTGAGGGCAGTTTGGATAAGAACGTGTTTCTCAACACCATTCCTCTTCGCGTGCTTACCCTCATGTTGTAATAGCACAGCTGCGCAATCAGAAAAAGCGTTTGTGAACGCTTGTTCCCAATGCTTCCCACCTCGCAATTTCTCCCTTTTTTGCGAGCAGTTAACTTCCTCCAAGCCATTTTACTTTGTCATCAAGATGTGTGTACCTCTGCCTTTCCTATGATTCACCGCCTTCAAGAATGGTGCCTTTGCTCGTTTTGCTTAGGTAAGCTCCAGCGTCCCTACTGTCGCCAATTCTGTACAACCTTTTGGAATTGCTCTAGTCAAAAGAACAACAAGAAACGAAGTTCTTGCTCTTACGGCTTCGAAGAACAACTGTTTTACTGAATAGCTGCTCCATTTTTTTTTGAATTCGAATGATAACAAAAACTTTGTGGCTATCACTTCATTTACATCTACTTCAACCATATTTTCATCATGAAGTGGATGCAATGAGCGTTTTTTGGTACTTCTTTTTGAAGATATCGAAAGGTGTCCAGTCGTGTCATGGCATCATAGTGCATAGTAAAAATTATAGAAATTATGCAACAGAAACAGCAAACAACTACAAACAATTACGAGTTTGCTTCAGTCAAGAAACCTGCTTTCTGAGCGAAAAATGGCGCGATTACCCAACTTCTTCGTTCACTCACCTCATCATACTCGATTTTAGCGGGAAGATTTGAAAGCAGTGCTGCGCAATCGGAACTACATTCTAATCGAAGGGTTCAGCAAAGCTAAAAGCAAAAAATCATGCATAATTTTTGGAGAAAGACCCAGGAAATGACACTTGCGCTATCAATCAAGAGAACACCTGGAGACGCTTGGGCAAGGCATGGCGCAGTCTTTCAAACGTATCGGAGAAATTGCGAATTCTTGATATTATTGATGATAAAAATAAGCTAAAAAACACCGGTGACTACGAGAATAAGATTTTTGTGAGTATACGAAAAGTATAAACGATTTTCGAGACACCCTGAATAAGCGATAGAGTCGTCAGTTGCGCCCGGGAATCAATATCGTGATCGATATTGACTGATAAATCTGTTTCGTTCTAGCCCTTCCGCTCGCACCCAATAGTTCATGCATTGTTCGTGTCAAATGGCTAATTCTTGCCTAAAAGTTGATTATATTGCAACCGGCAATATTTGTTTTTCTATGGTAATGTTTGGGAGCGTGTAGCGCAGCAGGAGGAGGCGCCGACTGTCGCCTGCACCCGATACCAGGTCCCTGGTTCGGATTCCCCGCGCAGGCCAACCAAGCCTTCCATCCCTCCGGGGTCGGTGAATTGGTACCAGGCTTGTCTGGGAAGGATGAAGCGCTGACTTGTTCATCGGCTGGCCACCGCAAGTCATTGTATGGCCAAATGCGCATTCAAATCGCCTCCACGACATCACGTAGAAGTAGAATGCGTGGCGCATCCCAAAAGGGATTTTGAGTAACGCCGTCTTTTATCCTTTATCCTTTATGGTAACGTTTGCGGCAATGAAATTCGCGCCGACCGATGGTATGGTTGGTTGAACGGCTCTTTTTTCGTGCAGTAATTAATTTTATGAATTCTTCGCGAGCGTGCGGATGGGCAGGTATACGGGTTAATGAGTTTCTTGACTACAGTAGAGCACATCTTCGTGAATTTTCTTTCCTACTGAACCTTCCGACATTGTCTTCTTCACAGTCCGTTATTACTGCCGACACGACAAGTACACTGAAAGCCTGTTTAGTGCCATACATTGTTTCACACATTCGATTCCGGTTGCCAGAGATGATTCCTGTTCATTGCGAGGCGCGTAGTGACGACAACATCATCGCCATCAGATGCTCCACATGTTCCTAGGTACAGTAATTCGCCGCTCAAGCATCTGATGTCATCTTCTTCAACCAGAGGCCTAAGGCTTATCTACTACGGGCCATCTTGTTCTGAACAACTGCAACACAGTGGAACTATTTTACTTGCCATCAGAATGTTATTGCCTTATATTAGCGTTTGTGGAAAACGAATCCTAAAAAGCAAGCAAATATAGCCTTCTCTCTCAAAAAAAAATAGAGAATTGTGGCAAAAATATAAACCATGCCTTGGAATTTTGTTAGAGGCTTTTACGAGTACTGGGGAAGTTGTGAAAGCAAGAAAACATGTAATTTTACCTGGAAATGAAACGCCTGTGGTACGTCATTGCTCAGCAGAATAAACAGAATCTGCATTTTCCATTTTTTCTCAAAAACAACCTGAAGAGGAGAAGTCGACTGTTGCATTATTTCAGCTCAACGTATAGAAGGAAAAGCCTTCGTTCGGCGTGGTGCTTTACGCCAGAAGAACGTCCACGAAATCAAGTAAGCTCGTCAAAGATTAGTCGTTATTTCTTCTAAAAATTGTGTTCACTCCTGACTTTGTAGTTTTTCGAGACAGGAATCCATGCCACTTTTCAGATCGCACAAGTTCATTGCCAGATTCTTCAAGCAGCCAACGTTTTGCTCGCATTGTAAAGATTTTCTATGGGGTTTGAATAAGCAGGGATTTCAATGTCAAGGTTGGTGCAACCTTCAAAAATACCTACCTCGGTCACATACATGATCTCCAGTTTCTTACAGTATGCACACTGGTTGTCCACAAGCGTTGCCACGAGTTCGTCAATTTCTCATGTCCAGGAGCAGATAAAGGCGTTGATACAGATGTTGGTTTCGCTTTTTGTTGTTATTGTTCTCGCCATGTTGTATGCACATTTTTGTGATTCTACTTCATTTTGAGAACCACGTCATGATCGTTTTTTCCGTTACAGCTTAGTAATTTTAGGATCCTCGACAACAACACAAATGGAAAGTTCAAACGTATTCGTCACCGACGTTCTGCGAGCACTGTGGTTCGCTGTTGTACGGTCTTATTCATCAGGTCAGAATGCAGCTAACATTTTCCATCCACTTGAATCAAGAACACAACAAGAGTTCAAGGATACTTAACTGAGTAGACTCCAAGTTCGACGTTCTTGAAACCTGGATATCCTCCTTATCACTTGCTATTTCTTCTGTGCCTACCAAGTCTGTTATAAATTTATTTATTACTCCGACAAACTCGTCTTCTTCAAGGCCTGAAAGAAGCTCGACATTTCCCCGGCCGCGAAGCTATTTGGGTCAGAAATATTGTGTCCCCCCACCCTCTGGTCGGTATCACTCTCATTTTTTATACTGACCAAAAAGGGGGGGGGGAGGGTATACGATGTTTCTGATCCAAGTACACAGCTTCACGGACGGAGAAATTTCGAGCTTCTTTCAGGCATTGAAGAAAACGAGTTAGCCGAAACATCGGCCGTAGTAATAAATCAATTTATAACAAACCTGGTAGGTACAGAAGAAATAGCAAGTTATTTTAACTTCTTTTGCATTTTGGAGAGATAGTTAGAGCTCCAAACCTTTCACTTTTTACTTATCATTACTTATCATTCTGTAATTGTAGATTTCGATATTGCCCAAAATCTAATTGAAGCCAATAAATAATTGTGCAATCATACAACTTCTCCATTCTTCGTTAGGTCAAAAAGAAATATAACCCAATTTCTAGAACATGCTCAATCAAGCGAATAGAGGATTACTCCCTCGTTCTTTTGATTACCGCTCGCCGTTACTTTGTGTTTCTACTACATGTTGTTTAAGAGCGAATGTGAACTCTTCTTCTTCTTTTTGCTCCTCCTCGCTTTCTAAGCCTGTTTGTGTGATACTTTATCACTAGCCTTCACGATCTTAGCTCTAAGCGTTCTGGTCACCATTACTCGAAGGCGGGATGTCAAGAGAACACCAGGGCGCTCACCAACGCGTTGGTCCGACTTCTTCGCGAAAGTCCTGAATCAACGATATCACGCTCTTCGTGTCTCTCGAGCGAAGGTGATAAATTGGAGCATTTTGACACGCGGCATGGATGAATGGAGTCTGCTGCTGGCGCTCGCTCGAGCATCTCTATGATCAACGGTGCTAGAAGAAGTGTAACTAAATCCATAACTAGTGGTCTGTGTGGCCTTGCTGCCTTTCTGTTAACGTCCCATGTATTACTATGTATTACTGTATTACTGGTTATAATGCCTGAGTACTCATTACCAGATAGTAAAGGTAGAGTAAAAGTATGCGTTAGTTTACTCCTTTGTGAGCTACGCCACACACTGCATTTCTATGAGATATCGTAGAGTTTATTTGAACGCACATTTGGCCTATCCAATGACTTGCAGTGACCAGCCGATGGATCGCTAAGTGATTTCTCCTTCTCTGACAAGCCTTGAACCAATTTATACACCCATCTTTCATCGAGGGATGGAAGACGTGATTGCCCTGAGCGGAATACGAACCAAGAACCTCAAGGACCTCGCACGCAACGTCCGACACCTACGTTCACAGCGCTACCATGAGCACAAAAAATGACATACAGCCTCAGTAGTTAGCAGAATATTTATTTGGCTGATTCCCACAAATATGCCCCTCTTCTCTTGATCCTCCTAAAGTGTTAATGTTCGTGAGAACATGTGGGCTAGAAGGAGTGCATCACCTGTATCGCCTGTCGTCCCGTTGATCATCGAGCTGCTCGAGCGCGCGCAAGCAGCGTCTCCATTCGTCCCGGTCGCGTGCCAGAGTGCTCCAGTGGATCCTCCTCGCTCGAGAGATACGAAGAGCGTCGTTTCGCTCGCTCAGGCTTTTACGAAGAAGTCTGACCAATGTTGTGAGCGTCCTGGTGTTCTCTTGACATCCGGAAGAAGTGCATCTCTCAAAATATAAAACTGCAGTGCAATTAAGTTCGACGAGACAAACTTGTGTCAAGTTCGACCTAAGCTAGATATATCAGTTTGAACATGCACTGCGTTAGCAGGTGTCTTTACTCCTATGAGAAATTTGATCAATTTCCGCAAAGTATACGTAAAAACTCAAACTTTGTTTATATAGAAGCATCATTTCACAACAAACAAATCGTGACATGTCAAATTCATTGCGCTTTACTCTCCTTGTCAACATGCTATTGCCTTCATAAGAGCCCAATGTCTTCTCCGATTTTCTTAGGCTGGGTTCGTTTTTCACCTTCATAATCATTTTCATTTTTTGTTTGGCGCAAATCTGAGCCCGATAGCTTTGCAATTCCCCTTTATTCCATTTCAAATATGTTGTTTCCATGAATGACTCAGCTACAAAACTTAGAGCAAAGCTTGGAATCTTTGTTGCACCGCGAAGTCACAGTGCCATAGGACGGTGTTCAGCTAGAAAATTCAAAACACCTCGTTTATGGTGAGTAGGAGTACATAGCCTTCTATTGGGCTCTCATTCATACACATCACGCCTTGAATCGTGATGTGGGATTTCACACCAGCGAGGAAGTGGTCAAAGAAACACCACCCACGCAGCGCTCCAACGTCATCTGGAGCGTGTAATATTTGGACATGATGTCATTATGCATGTACGCCACGTCGAGGACCGCTTTGATCTAGAGTATCAGTTTTCGGCCTTGAAACACGACAGGGTATTGCTAAATACACTTGTGGGTGGGTGCTTTCCAAAGAAAAACGGGCAGCATTAATCAATCTTTTTTGGAGTGCGCCACGCATTCCACCTCTACGGCATGTCGCAGAGGCAACTTGCGTGCATACTTGCCCTGTACATATAATGAGTTGTGTTGGCCAGCCGATGGACAAGGCAGTGTCTTAACCTTCCCAGACAAGTCTGATTCCAATGGGATGGGATGACCCCGGAGAGATGGGATGATTGTTGGCCTGGGCAGGAAATTCGAACCAAGAACCTAGGGTCGCGTGCATGCGACAGCCGGCACTCCCTCTGATCGCCCGCTCATGATTGGTACAGATTGGAGCTGGGAAGATGCTTATTAGCATGAAAGATAAATTAGTAAACACATATAATCGCTTCCTTCCTTGGGATGTGTCATGCACTCTATTTTGCGTTATATTTTGGAGATATTTCGGAGGCGTATATGACCAATGCACCATTTGCGGCAGATGGATTTTCAGTGTTTTATTTTTCTCAGCCTTAAAAAAGTCTTTTAAAAAATATATACACTGTTTGAAGGGTGATAACTCTGCTCACAGTAAAACTGCTGAGGAAGTTAAGGGCTCATATGAAGGCTTAAGGAAATAGAAATTTTTAGACTTATGAGTGGTATGGAATGCGCCATGCACTCGTCTAAATTTTGCATTTTACATTCTATTGATTGTGTTTCGCTTGAATACTTGTTATAATTTTTCCGCAAAGTGGCAGTATTGATTGTATTGTGCTTCCTTTAAAGTCCAAAACTAGTATTTGGCCAGATTAACCTGTGCTGTGCTTTTTTTTAACAAAAAGAAGCACAGCACAGGTTAATGTGGCCAAGTTGTAACAAGAGTGTAAGAAGCATTCAGCCCATGCACAATCAGTCGAGTCTGAAACACAAGGTTTTAAGCAGATGCATGGTGCAATCTTGACTATTCGCACGTCACAGAAATCTCGTTACCCTGTGCTTTCCTAAGCGTCTTCAAAAGCTTCACTAGCAGCAATGTTAGAATCTTTCAAACAGCGCCTGCATTTTTAAAGATATCCTACATTTTTGCAAGCCGTAGAGTGTTTTTAAATTTTATACCTATAAAAAACTACAAATCAATCGAACAATAGGTGAATTGCCGAGAAGATGGGAGAAAGTTATTCGTTCTATGTTGGCTATACCGTTGATTCCTAGTTTGTATTTAGAAATCTATGGCTGAATAGAAAAAAAATCGTTTCAAGACTTTTCGTCCGGCCTAATAGCACTCCATAGCCCAAGGCGCAATCTCTTTTGGGAAGCGCCACGCACTCTACTTCTGCGTAATGTCGGATAGGTAATTTGAATGTGCACTCGGCATATACAACACTTGTGGTGGCCGGCCGTTAAACAAGTCAGTGTTGTTGGCACGTTTCCCCTCCAAGTCTGGTACCTATTCACCAACTGCGAAAGGATGGAAGGATTGGTTGGCTTGGACTTAGAATCCGAACCAAGAACCTTAAGTCGGGTGCACCCGACAGCCGACACCCCCTCCAATTGCGTTAGCACGCAGCCCAAGGCGCTTCCAATCCAATATCGATTCATGCTGCAAAATCTGTAGCTCGTATCGACTGCTTCACGTGTGCCTCTTGATTTGCATAAAGACTAACCATTTACATCATCCATGTTCATCAGGGATGTGCGGAATTTCCGTTTCCTCGTTCCGAATTCCGGTCTCCGGCCATTTTGGGCTTTTCGTTCCGTTCCGTTCCGTGTTCCGCCTGTTTTTTGGCCGCAAGGCGGAAACAGAGATGGGTCCACACTAGGTTTCTATTGAACATCAATTAAAAATTAAAAATTTTTAAAATTTTTATCAATTAAAAATAATTCTCCTTCATATAATTGTGAGAGGAATACTGATTGACAACTCTAGTATTAATATTCTTGAAATTGGTTAGACTACCAAAAAAAGCACTCAAAAACTGGCAGCGGCTGGGTGTAGGGAAAAATTAATGCGCCACAAAGGCTATACATGCATTGTATGCTAAGAAAATGCACTCAACATTAGAATGATCATCAAATTCTTGATCCACTAGTTACAAATAGCTACAAAAACTTAGTCAGCATATAGCGCAGTATAATGAAACAAAGGATTCAATGAAGGTTGCGGTATGTGGTTGTCTGCTCCATGATTACATCAGTGTTCCTGATCAAATGTGCAAATTTCAATTTTTAATTTCGTTACATAGGTGTGATATTCATCCATATGGAGTCATGCGATTCATTTTTTAATGAAGCATCACGAATATCTACCATGAGCTGTTATTTTGAATGACTATGGTGACTTATTGAATTCTGTCACAAAGTACTGCTTCGAGAACCATCTAGGAACTGTCCAGCTGTGTCACCTTAGGTGTAGGGTTTCTAGGCTGGCACAGACTGGATATCCCTGTGGGAGTGTGTACCCACCATGACTAGTCAGTCATCCAGTTATCTTTTTAAATCCCAGAATGAATTCTTAATACTAGTTTTGGTAATTACAGTGTAACTGTTAATGTTGAGTAAGCAGATACTGTGCAGTCATCACGTCATCCATGATGCCACTGGTTTCTAAAGCTGAGAGGAACCTCTTTCCTGGTAGGAAAATGATCTACATAGATGGCTGCTCTAGTTTTAGACTTCACCCGAGTCAGTCTTTTAAATGCGGGTCTGTAAGTAACCTCAAGTGGTTAAGTCGGTTAGGTCTACCGTTAAAAAAATACCAGCATCAAGAAAGTCAGCGAAAAATCCATCGCAGGAACTAGATACGGAAAGCCTGCGTACTGAAATAGTGAGAAATAGTGAGATAAGACCCTGAATTTGTTTTAGTTTATTGCTCTACCCGTAACTAAAAAGTTTTCATAACAATGTTATGAGTTCATGCCTTCTTATGTTATGTTATGATGAAGATAAGCATTAATCTGTGGAAGATTCCGCTGCGCGCAAAGAAAAAGTGCAATATGTACATAGAAGCCGCCTCTGACGCAATTTCAGATGCACTTTTGGAAAAATAGCGAACATGTGTCACTTCCGTTTTCGCGTTTCGCATTCCGGTTTCCGGGGTTTTTTTGGGCGTTTCCGTTCCGTCTTTCGTCTTCCGCTTTCTCCAGAAAAATTTCCGCACATCACTGATATTCATATTTTTCACAATCGCAAGGACAGTTCCAAAAAGTCTTTCGTTTAAAAGTGGAAGGGACCAGTGACTTCATGCCCTGACGGTGACGAAGTGCCTATCAATCGTAGAGAGTATATTCCTTTAAAAGTTTGGAGAAGTGAACTCGTTAGTGTTTGAGTTGTGAACACGAAAATTTAATCGTTCGAAGCGGCTGTGTATTTTCAGGGAATGAAATGCCAATCGTGCGATGCGAATGTGCATCACAAATGCGTCCGTTATGTTCCGAATATGTGTGGCACGGACAACACAGAGAAACGGGGCCGAATATTTCTCGAAGTCACTGCGACGGATGGAATCCTTACTGTTTTCGGTAGTCCTGCAGCACAAACGCTAAAAGCGACTAGTTGAACAAGTTGATATTATAGTGAAAGAGGCTCGCAACTTGATTCCGATGGATCCAAACGGCCTCTCCGATCCGTACGTGAAGTTGAAGTTGATACCGGAGGACGCCGGCTGCAAGTCGAAGCAGAAGACGAAGACCCTTCGAGCGACGCTGAATCCGGAGTGGAACGAGAGGTTCACCTAGTACGTGGTGATCAGTTGCCTTCGGTTGGCGTTAATCGATTTGCATCAATTGCACTACACCCCGTCACCTGCGAAACCAGTGTCTCCTAGAGGATCCACCAAGACAATTCATCCATAGTAAGCTTGAATACCTGCTTCTCAACCTATAGAGTTCGTTTTTGCAGCAAACTGCAGCCTGGGGACAAAGATAGGCGGTTGTCCATTGAAGTGTGGGACTGGGACCGCACATCACGCAACGACTTCATGGGCAGCTTGTCTTTCGGCATCTCTGAACTGCTTCTTGAGCCAGCGACAGGCTGGTTTAAGCTTCTGAATGCGGTAGGTCCTTTTAAAAAATTTTAATTTTCCGATAGTTGCCCGACTATTTCGTTTGTTGCTTACCGAAAGCTTTCAGTTTTTATTCTACAGCACACCCTTTGGCAGCCATTTATTTGTTTATTTATTTATTTATCATTTGCCTGTGGAAGCCGATAGCATTTAGGTATTAATAAAACGCCTTAGAAAAATTTAGTCCCTATCTCTTTTATTTGGGATTGTTGTGAGAAAATGTATTTCTACATATCTAACTTACTATCTGCCATAATCATATTTTGTGAGCTATTTTAATGTTATTTTAGTTTTTATAGGAAGAAGGAGAATACTACAATATCAACATTCCACCCGAATACGAAGAGGAGATGGAAAAAGTGCGCAAAAAAATTGCGGACTCACGGGTAAGTCTGAAATCGCTACGGGCGAAATGTTTATTTCACAGAACAAATCTATGAATCCGAAAACGTCTTTTTTGTCGGTCATTTCTTATTTTTAGCTTTGGCACTCCTTCTCTCTCTACATCTTTTTAATCTTATCCTATTCTTTTCTTGTTGCGGAAAGTAATTTCTAATTATTATGATATAAGTAGTCAGTACATCGAAGAGCCTTATTTTCAAGCTTTTCTAAGCCATAGCATATGTTGTTGCAATGAAATCCTTAATGCAAGCAAGGCGGAATTTTTTTAAAGAACCAGGCTTTCACAATAACCGTTTCAATTGACTGGTCGTTTTGACTCGCTTAGAGTTCCTTCAGGTTAATTTGGAAGACGACCCTTTCAATTATTGCTTTCTGTTCAATTTCAAGCGTGTTCTGTTTTGTGGTCTTAAAAGCATCCACTTTGCTCCTAAAGCTGTCCAATTCGACAGTAGTGTCTTCTCCAAACGAGATTTTCCAGATTTTATGAGGTAGCAGCCACATACAAAGAACTCTAACTTCGAGTTGTTTTCAGAACAAGAATTATTTTAAAAAATATTTCAGACCAAATTGAAACGTTGATAACAAAATCACTTTTAGATGATTAGAGGAGAACAAGGATCCTATCACAAGTCCTCGGTTCGAGATACGTCAAGGACCGCGACGGGAACGCACAGCAACGTGATCAAGGCTTCAGATTTCGCGTTCATCACTGTACTAGGGAAAGGATCCTTTGGAAAGGTGCACCATCTTGTCAAGTGTACCCAATGATTCTTCGAGCTTTTAGTTCATGCCCCATTTGCAGTGAATACGATTCAAGAAGCGTATACATCAGCTAGCCGTCGAAACACCACTCCTATCCGCTATTCATTGCAGGTGCTTCTGGCCGAACACAAGGGTAGCAAAGAGCTGTTCGCCATCAAAGTTCTGAAGAAGGACGTCATTATACAAGACGACGACGTCGAATGTACCATGACGGAAAAACGCGTCCTCGCGTTGCCAGAGAAGCCACCATTCCTAGTGTCACTTCACAGCTGTTTCCAAACAATGGTACGAGCTGTTCTACTCTTCAAGTTCAAATTCCTGCATTCTCGCTAAGCCTTTTTATCGTGACAATCCTACTATATATAAAGGAACAGTGTGTGTGTGCGCGTGTTTCCGTCACAACTGGAGTGGGGCTACTGAGAAGCCAAACACGGCGGCAACCGTGCATGGCGAGCCGTAGGCGTGCCGAACACGTCGGGACCGTGCATGGCGAGCCGTAGACGTGCCGAGCACGTCGGCAACCGTGCATGGCGAGCTGTAGATGTGCCGAACACGTCGGCGACCGTGCATGGCGAGCCGTAGACGTGCCGAACACGTCGGGACCGTGCATGGCGAGCCGTAGACGTGCCGAGCACGTCGGTAACCGTGCATGGCGAGCCGTAGACGTGCCGAACACGTCGGCAACCGTGGCTGGGCGTTTAGATGATCATCGACGGGAGTCGTTCACAGCAAGGGAGAGAATCGATATGGATCGATATTATCGACTTTTTGTGGATGTCGTTCAAGCGGCGCGAAACTTCAATCTTGGCGGTAATCGAGCTCGCTGAACACGAATCTGAAGTCGTCCAATCGATATCGATCGATATTATCGATTTTTGTGGTCGTCGTTCAAGCGGCATGAAACTTTAGCCCTGGGGGTAATCGAGGTCGCTGAACACGAGTCTGAAGTTTATTTTTGAGGTGCCGATCACCATCAATCGATATTGATCAAATTATACATGGATGTCGTTCATTTTTTCTACTTCTTTCTAGCTTACCGCAATCGACGTAGTTAAGGTGTTCTTCCTGCGGAAAGCATGACATAGGTTGCAGCTAAAATTGATGATGAGAAGTTATCACGGCGAAGCCGCTGAGAAGCCGACAGGCTGCTCTGACGGCTGTACTCTATATAGTAAAACCAGTTCTTTACCGCAATGAAAGTATGAAGGTCTAAAAGTTGGGAAAAGAAGATGGTCGAATTGTTTACTTCTCGGGGTTTGGGGGCGAAGTCCCCAACCAAACCAGCGTCGGCGGCCGCTAGGCCGCTGAACGACTGGTTAGCCTGTATGAAAAATGAGAAAATTACCCATCCTTCCTTGACAGAAGTCTTCTGCATAGAAGGCGCTATTCCAGCGAGTATTCTGGTGCCATTGTTTAGCGTGAATCGGATAAATTTGCCAGTCTACCTTAAGGCCTCTTCATTTCTCCCTAAATCTTGTTGCTCTATCTGCTTCTGTTTTTTTTTGAAACACTCCTTAACGTTTCACTGGTACTATAAAAGGGTAGAGATGCTATTAGTCACCGTATTACGTGAGACGCGCCGTGCATACCACTTCTACGTCATGTTGTGAATGCAGTTTGACATCATTGTTGTCCTATATAACGGCATTGTGTAGCTCGTGGCCAGTCGAAAGGTAGTCCAGTGCGCCATACAAGGCTGATACCAATTCACTTACCCCTACTCCGATTGGCCGCCTCGAGAACCAAGCCCAAATTCGAGATGCACTCGGGGACCGACGCCTTCTACCGGCTGCGTCATGCATACTCGACGACATGCTATTTATGGATGTGATGAGGTGGATCTGTCCTAGTGGGAGGCCCTCCTCTGACTCTCTGAAAACTATGACAAAATTGAAAACAGGTATTTTTCGAAAACAACAACCTGAGCTAACATATGGGATGGCATTTCTTCACACTGTCCCAGCTGAGATAAGCCACATTTCTAAGCTTTCTTCGCTTTTCTACAGGTTCCCCCCTCCGATTAGGATAGATGGGATATATGCCATATCTCCAAGGCACGGGAGGTTAAACCCATAGGCCTTCTCTTACAATATATTACTAGTACATATCTCTACACCAATACATCAGACAGAGTTGCTGTATGTTGAGCCACATACAGCAACTCTGTCTGATGTATTGGTGTAGAGATATGTACTAACAATATATTGTAAGAGAAGGCCAGAGTATCGTCGGACATGATTAGCCATAGAGATCAGACCCTGGAAGCACACACAAGAAATACCAAACAAGTGGTTGGAGTATCAAAAGAGATGTGTAAGAATTCCACGCCACTCTAGAAGGCGCTCCAGAAACTGTCGCATGGAGATGAAATGGTGAGAGGACCCTATGCCTGTGTAATAACACACTCCACGCAAAGGACAAGGTTCCCTTTCCACTCGGCAAAGGGACAGGGACACCCAATGCAATTGTTGTTGTGCTTTTTTTTTTGGGGGGGGGGGGGTAGACATTAACCCACCGCGACGTCGCGTCCTCGCCGCGTCCAATGTGACTAATTGTAAGCGCGGACTTTTGTTCTCCTTTTTTCGCTCGCGGCGTTGCAGAACTCGCGGGCCTTGGAACAATGTCCTGTTTTTTGTGCGATTTTTGCGCAGTATGGTTTTATAGCAGCATTCCGTAAGAGATATCTATCCCACACATACCTCGAATCGGTTTTTGCTACTATTCGAAGCCTTACTTCCTTTAGATATATGGGAATTGTTATAGTACCGGACTTGTCTGAAATAGAAAGGTGAATACTGAATAGATTGATCTGGTCAGCCTAACTGTCTAAGCAAATCAGCATTTTATTGTGTCTGAATACTGAATAGATTGATCTGGTCAGCCTAACTGTCTAAGCAAATCAGCATTTACTATGTCTAGAACACCGCGATGGAATGGAGTACGTGGCCATTCATCCTACGGGATTGATCCACGTCATACCTTCCACTTTATTATTTAGCAGACCTTTCTTAAACGGGTAGGGAGTGCTAGCTTAGGAAGAACGATGAAGTTCCCATATCAGCAGCTTTACAGGATCGCCTTTATTTCGTGATGGAGTTTGTTAACGGCGGTGATTTAATGTATCAAATACAACAGGTCGGCAAATTCAAGGAACCTGTCGCAGTGTATGTTTTCTTCACGATTTCTGCCGCATAAGAATTCCTTAGTTGAAACGTTGACTTGGTTATAGGTTCTACGCTGCTGAAATCGCCGTCGGCTTATTTTTTCTGCATGCCAAAGGGATAATCTATCGAGATCTTAAGCTAGACAATGTTATGTTAGAGAGGGATGGTCACATCAAAGTGAGTCCCTACCTGTTTGCGAGTCGACCCCAGTGGTTAAGGATAGGTAGTCTTGGCAGCCTTCACTTTACAGATTACGGATTTCGGGATGTGTAAAGAGGGCATTATTGGTGACGCCACTACGAAAACCTTTTGCGGAACTCCGGACTACATCGCACCCGAGGTACGCGTCTCGGTTTCCCCACTTTTTTCCTTGAAAAAAAACCCTAATTTTTTCCTGTTTAGATTATTCTCTACCAGCCTTATGGGAAATCCGTCGACTGGTGGGCGTTTGGGGTGCTTCTCTTCGAAATGCTGGCCGGTCAACCGCCATTCGATGGCGAGGATGAGGACGAGCTCTTCACAGGTATGTCTGACCTACTTTCAGATGAGAATGAAATGAATACTGAAGTTGTTCCAACTGTCGTGTTTCAGCGATCACCGAGCACAACGTCTCCTATCCGAAAAGCCTCTCCAAGGAAGCTGTCTCCATTTGCAAAGCATTACTGAACAAGAACCCCACGAAACGACTGGGATGCTTGCCGAGTGTTGCCGCATCAGAATTGGATATAAAGGTGCTTACAAGTTCCTTCTGGCTATTGTAGCGCAGTTGGAGGAGGTGCTGGTTGTTGTCTGCACAGTGAATCAGGTATTCGGTTCGGGTTTCCTGCCCAGCGCTACCAAACCTTCCACCTCACCGGTGTCGTTGAATTAGTATCAGATTTGTCTGGGAATGATAAAACACGATGTATTTACTGATGAGCTTTTGGCCACCGGAAGTAATTCCAAATATGCCTTCAGGTTGCCTCCATGGTATACCGTCGAGGTAGACAGCGTGGCGTATCCTATAAGGAATTGTTTAATGCTGTCCTTTACCTTTTACTTCGTATAACCGAGGGGAGTATTGGTCTGTCAAATCTGATCCCGAAAGTATTAGGTCGGACCGAAGTATACGCATTTTCAGTGCCTTGACTACTGCCGCCACTATTCAAGCTTTATATTCCACGACTTCGTTGGAGTTTTTGACACATTTCTGTAGAGGGAATTTTTATTTATTTATTTAATTTTTATAGATTTTTTACAAGAAAGCAGGACGGCCTTCGTCATTGTCGTTCATCGTCTTTGTTATTTTAGTCTCTTTCTAAAGAAAAGGGATCTAGTTTTTGTACCATATTCAAACGATAAGGCTTTTAAACAATGGTGTTGCAAATAAACGCAACAAAACAAAGAATTTAATAGACTAGTTGTAGATTTAAAGTTCTCCTGAACTGTGCATCCATAAGGAAGCTGAACACCTACGTTTCAAAATAGGTTATTCCTCGATTGGGCATCGTTGGCGGAGCTGCGATAGGAAATTCTGCAGTGCGAAATTGCTTTATATGCGGTGTGTTGGAAGTTTTTCAACTGCTCACTCAAATTCAATTTAAATCTTTTTTAATCGTTGCCTCCTTGTATTTGATACGTGTATTAATGCGTAGTTTAAGCAGAACTATATTCGAAAAACTCCGTGATTTATATCCATTTCAATGTTGGCCTTTGAAGAAACATTGCGTGGAAGATTTACGGAGAATAGTGACAAGTATTTTAGGAACACCCGTTCTTCCGAAGGATCGACTGGTTCAAAATTGAAACCCGCCAAGTTCAGCCACCCTTTAAACCAAAGCTGGTAAGTGGTTCACATACGTTTCTCGTGGTGTTGCACGAAAGGTTTGCCTGCACAGCTGTTAAGTAATTCGTAAATGTTAAGCATTTGGGGTTACTTGCACTAATGCTAAACCCCTCACTGCTGCCTCAATTTTTTAAAATTTTCGAGTAGCATTAGGCCTTTGCCCACTCATAGTGTGAACCTTATGTACGATAGTACGTCCAGGTTTACTTCTCTCTATCCATCCGTAGGATACGAACTGAAGTTGAAAAATATCGATCTAATTATAATTAAAATATTGATCGATTTTTCTTCGGAGCTGAGTATTCGATGTGAAAATCATACGAATGTGTACGTCGATAGACGAACTTAGCATTTAATTGAATCAGTTCTAGCCATAAGATGCGCTTCGCTCAAACGTATGCATGTAGGTGATCATTTTCGTCGGCGCATACGTAAAACTGATGGTTTCCTCCTATTATTCTTGTTAAATTAAATAATATCGAATTCAGAAATGATTAACAGATTCAAGTCATTTTCTTCAAGCCTTAAGTGGCTGGTATCGAGGATGTAGGCCGTAATAACGATGTCTTGCTGTGATGAAATCTCTAGCTCCAGGCTGGACTCGAACACGCACCTCCTGCTGAGCAGGAGGGAATGCTCTACACCATTACACCACCGGCGCTGTTTGATTGATATTGATTAACATCGATTAATATTGAATCCCTTTAGCTTGATACTAATCTCATAATTGGATTGCATATGGTGCTAAATTCTGACCTATCGTTCTTAAGTCTTGTGAAGTCAGGAGCCTAACTGTAGTGAACAGCTCCCAATACGTGATGAATTCCGCACGAGCACCTCAGACTCCTTTATCTGCATAAATTCAAGTGCGCTAACGACTCAACTGAAAGTGCAATTCCTCGCAACATTTCTCCATTTGGGAGTGTTCTAAGTATAGCTCACATAAACAGACTGCCTGAAGTTAAATGAAAAAACAAGGACGAGTTGCTGGCTTATCAAAGTTTCATGCTCCAGAGCCCGGATTCATCAAGCCGAAGGTCCGGATAGAATTACAACACTTTTCTTAGCATTTCGAGAACAGTTAGAGAGGAGCATGGTCGGCATACCGAGCGCTCGTTTCTTCACCTAGAGGACATGCAAACGGTTACCTTATAGCTAAGCTTGTTCCAGCGATAATATGTACAATAACCGCAAAGCTAATGTAATGTTAAATATACTTGCGACCCGTTCCTCAGTAACGATAATGTTAACGACTGGTTTTTTGTATATCCTATCAGATTTTATTTGATACATATTTTTTTTACATTCCGATAATGGTTCAGAAACATTATCGGAATGTTAAACTGGTTTTTTGTATATCCTATCAGATTTTATTTGATACATATTTTTTTTACATTCCGATAATGGTTCAGAAACATTATCGGAATGTTAAATATGTATCAAATAAAATCTGATAGGATATACAAAAAACCAGTCGTTACCAATAGCCATTAGACCTAACCGAACGCTGCTGTGGCAATATACCAGCGCCTGCTATAGTATCCCGAGCCGGTGTCATTGGAGCACGTTTTCGTCGCTCAGGGGAGTCCGCAGCTGGGTTCTGCGGAATCAGGCTAAGGAAGGGACTCCGTCCCTTCCTTAGCCTGATTCGTGTGGAAACTGCTTTCGTTGCAGGGGAAGTCCCAGAAAACGCCGGCCAATTATGTAGACGTCAAAGCCGCTCAAATCCCAACCACTCGGTGGAAGTGCAAAGATCACGCAACGCGTGAGAACCGAACCCCCGACTTCCTTCGCATGAAGCGACGCACTAAACACTGCCCCACAACCCGCATGCCAGGGCTGCCATCGCGGGCAACAAGGCATCGCAGCGCGATCCACGACGCAGCGGCGACAACGGCAGCCGTCGGTTAGGTCTAGTAGTAACCGTCGTCACCTCATGAGAGCAGCTGATCTTAATGGAGCACGTTTTTGTAAATGGGGCGCGAAATGGTAACGGGTATACGGATGTACCCACGACAATCGACGGGTTTTCTCGACCCATTGATATAGCCACGATGTCGCGGGTAAGATTTATCATGAATACCCCGTCGTGGGTACGTCCACCCCCCTATACCGCGCATATTCACGGGTTGGTGAATAGGACCTCAGGTGATCGGACTCCAGATTGGGTTACTGCAAGCTAATGAATTTTTCGAGTTAGTTGTCAGTCATTACATCCCACCCGAAACTCTCATTACCGAAAGTTAACTCGATCATAATTTCGGTCGCCGAGCGACTGCTGAAAGACATGGGAGGGCTGTGAAGCTGTGGAAGCAACTACATGCTTTTGGACGCAAAGGGTTTCCCTACACTTGATACAGGCAAATAAAAAGGTTATTTGCAGTCGTCGGGTATACAACCTAAAGCGTAGAAATAGATTCTGTACTGTTTCTTGTCGCCTCAGCGTACTTAGAATCCACATAAAAACAGCAATGGATTGCCACGTCTATAACGGGAATCATCTTTATATCTTGGCAGCCGTTCATTTAGAAGCGTTCATGTAGTGGAAGGAAATTTCACTTCATGACATCACGGCGTACTACATATGTATGGACAGCGAACTAGGCCACGCGATGTGAAGAGAAGAGAAAGAGATTCAGTTCGGCTGAATAGGTGGAAACTGCCGCGAGGTCTAGAGATCTCCTTCAGATTGGCGTTAGTCTAAGCTGAGCTTAAGTGAGTCATGTTAGAAATGACAATTTGAAATGTCTGCAAGCTTCCTTGTATTGTTTTTCTACCCTTCAGTATCATCATCGCACATATAATAGCTTCACTTTCTTTTTCATGATCTCGAGGTGCTACGGCGATCAAAATAGTTGAAATATATGAAAAATTTGACAAAGAATTGTTGGTGATCTCTTAAAACTCAATTCTAAGGATTTTTGTACACAATATCGTTCCAGAGTTTTCTAGATAAAAATTGTTTTGAAAAATTGACCAACCCTCCTTTTTACGATTTGTGTTATCTCTGTTCTGACACCATTTTCCACACGATTGCTCTGTTTCGTAATAACTGCAATGTTACAGAAATCAGCTGACGACGTGTCGAACTTCGACTCGGAATTTACCCATGAAGTGCCAAAGTTGACGCCGATCGACCGCCTATTTCTCATGAACTTAGACCAGACGGAATTCGAGGGATTCTCTTACGTTAATCCAGAATATGTTCTAGAAATCTAGAAATGTTGCTAGTCCATCACTTGAACTCAGATGTTTTACATGTCGTACGATTGGAGCGACAAGCACTCCATTTCTTGGATTAGCTGCGATAATGTGGTGCGCTGTTCGCTCCAGGGACAATTTGCTGTAGTCGATCTCCAATGGCATTCTGTAATAATAGGTGAAAGTACTTCGGTCAAAATCGTCTCATGCCATTGATGTATAAATTAAATATTATTGTGTCGAATTAAATAAAAATGTTCACTAGGCGTTTCTCATTAAAACGACTTGCTCTCAAGGAGCTACTCTGTAGCTATAGTAAACATGGGTTGTCGCTCGTTTCCTTTAGTCTGCACATCTTCTCGCTAGCAACAATATGATAGAGGAGCTCTACGCCTGAAATGTTCTACTCGACCATGTATGCGTGAGCATGGCGTGCATGGAATTGCTGCTCTGCTTTCAGCTTAGAGAAATGCCAGAACTGAAGACGCTCAAGGAGGAGAACTTACGAAAACAGTGTTCTATGCCAATGCAGGGCGTGTCTTAACTATTGCGTACTATCAGTACAACACAACACTTCGCGGTACAAGTCGTTTAAGTGGCCTAGGTGGATAGGCGGAGACGCACGCCAGACCAACCAACCAATCGCCGAGTGCACACCCTCCCTCTGGGTTCGATGCGGCAGCAGCCAATGCCGTCGCGGTCAGCTCAGAGAAGGCGTGTTGGGTGAGTGGCTTGATTGGTAAGTCGTGTCCTTGCTTCTCTATGTAGGCCGCATTAGCTACAGTGGCGTGTGGTGGTGCAACCGCACGAAGCGCTGGTTGTTGTGTCCAACCTCGATCACTGTTCCTGGGTCCCGTCCATACCAGGCCTTCATCCCTCCGGTGTTGGTACCACACCTGCCCTCGAAAGGTAAGACATCCATCGGCTGGGCATCGCAAGTAAACGCAAATGTGCAACCAATTAGCCTCTACGACAATAGTTGAGTACAGTGTGTGGCGCATCCCGCAGAACGAAGGATTGAATCCATCCATTATTCTTTCTCCTTTACGCTTCTCGCCCACGCTGACATACCTACAACTCTAAACATCTTCAGAGTCTAAATATGCGTTTCATATATCATACTTGACAACATGTCGCCACACTACTACTGCAGTAAATGTGTAAAATCATACTACACAAACACCAAGAGCGATTTTGACGGTACAAAAATCATGGTCAAATGTCTATTAGGGTTATTCATATGTTGTTTAGATTTTTTGATCATTTTCAAATTTTTATATTTTTACCAAACTACCCTACTCTCATCGAAATATCGCCCATCTTTGTCGATGACTGTCCTCCATCATTCCCACAGGGAATGGATGCCGTGGCGATAGAAATCCGAGAGTTCCTATTCGAAAAGTGACGAAGGTGAGACCTAATACCTGGTGAGCACGCCACACAAGCTGATGCAAGCCTTTTCAACTTATCCCGCTCTCGCCGTTATGACTGGTTGGACTCGCTCATTAAAGGACATGAGAAGCGTGTACTGTATGTGTCACATGCGTCAAGGCATGCTCGGTCCTCTGCAGGACTCCAGCAGAGGAAAAGCCGCCATCTCCTTTGCTGGAGTCCAGTAGAGGATCAGCAGAACATCTCCTTTCTCAGGTGCAGTTCCCAAAGGTGATCTGCACCTCCAAGGAAGGAGATGTTGATTGTTTTCTGGGACGTCCGTGGTGTTGTGTACTGGGAGCTTCTCCCTTCTGGTGCCACCATTAATAGTCAGGTGTACCGCAACCAACTACAAGAAGTCAGCCACGCTCTTCAAATTGAACGTCCACAACCTGAAATGATTTATTTCTTCAACGACAGACACTACAGAACCGCTTCCTTCAAAAATGACCCCCCCCCCCCAAAAGCTACAGCTATTAGGATAGGAACTGATTCTCTACCCACCCTATTCGGCAGACTGTGCCCCAACTACCTCCCATTTTTTCCGACCGCTAGCTCACCTTCTGGAAGGAAAACGATACGAGCGGCATTCGAGTCCGACCTTCGCCACTTTTTCGAACCGAAATTCCCGGATTTCTATCGCTACGGCATCCATTCCCTGCCGAAATGGTGAGGACCCTCATCTGCAAAGATGGGCGATATTTCGATGAGTGTGATCATTTGATTAATATATGTATGTACATATATAAGTTGGAAAAATATAAAAAATCGCAAGAACATATGAATCACCCCATCGTCGCTTGCCCTTCTTTATCTAGCATGTTGCGGGTTTGTCGAGGTTCTATAGAGAGGCGGAACCCAACCGTCAGCAAGGAGTTGTCAAAATTCTCACTACAGTTTGCAAGATAGTAACAAGCTAAGTAAGCTTGTAAGCTAAACCCAAGTACCTGTAAGGAGAACAACCAAGCAATTTTTATTTACAGAAATATGTTAGCCAATGAAAAACCTGGATTTGTCGTGGTTATGTGAACCAAGTAGAGTAGCGGGCAAAGACCCAGCTACTGAATGCACCAGAACGATTAGAAGAGAACCGGTAAATACATATTTAGGCCAGTTTTCTTTTGTTGCTCTGGCAGTGTACGTTCAGTAAATAGTGAGTCGGAGGATTTTTTCTCAATATGACGCATAATGTGATAGTGGAATGCTCTGAGGGTTGCAAAATATTTCCAACAATGAGCCCTTGATTTCTCATTGAGCGCGTATAGCGCAGTCGGAGGAGATGCCGGCTGTCGCGTGCACCCGATATTAGGCACGTGGTTCGGATTTCTCGCTCAGGCCAACGAGGCCTTCCATCGGGGTCTGTGAATTCGTAGTGGACTTCTTTGGGAAGGATAAAGCGCTGACTCCTCATATTCTAGCGACCGGTATTTATTGTATAGGCCAAATGCGCATTCGAATCGCCTCCACGACATCTCGTAGAAGCGGGATGCGTGACGCATTCCAAATGAGATTGAGTAACGCGTCTTTTTTATTCTTCATCCTTTATGATTTAAGTAGTAATTAGTTACTACTCTATCTCTACCCAGTCTAAACGAATACTCTTCTCACTGTGGACGAACTTTCAGACTATGCTAAGATAATAGCTGTGCTGGCATAGGCTTTAGGTTGAAATGGTCTTAACAAGAAGAAAAAGCAAAGCGAAATGTGAAACGTGAGAAGTTTCTGACGTTTCCGCGAACCGTTGCGAACTTCTCTGGTTAGCTCGAGAACGCGGATAACGCCAACCGTGCTGTAGCGGGTAGATCGAAGTGATGTACCACGAAAAATATTCATTCACATCAAAAATAAAACAAAACAAGGAGGAATTATTAGGGAAGCTTTCAGTGCCTATCAGACGTATGTACATTGCAGAAACAGATAATATTACTATGAATACTGTTATGAATGGTTCCTCTTGACACGTTCTTCAAGCGGAGGCACAGGCATTGTCAGTTGTTTCGGATCATATGACGCATTCATCGAGTGTGTCAGGGGAGCGATCGGCGTCTCGGTGAATTTCCAGCTGTTCTGATTCTCAGTGATTTGAACACAGGCCAAATATGGTGTGTTCTGCAGAAGATGGAAGAACTGATCGGTGGGTCTCGGCTCCCCACCACAGAGCTGACGTGTGCAGGTTTCCAGCGACGCTCCATGTGCCACGATCAAGATTGTGCCTAGAAAATGACATAGTAAACGGAAAACGTGTTTGGAGGCAGAGCTGAGATGAAGCCGTGCATAGGAAATTCTATTATAATAGGTTGAAAGGAAGGTCCCGTCAGTTTCGTTGTTTCAAAAAATTAAAAGTCGGTTCGGAAGGCACCTTTTCTCTCTTTTCTCTCTTTGGCACACCTCTATGTATCAATGTGAAAGGCAAATGTAATCACGTTTCCTAAAAATCTTATGAATTTCGTCTCATAAAAATGTAGGAGACTAATTCGCTATGACGTTATGCTTTTAGCAATATCTTCTTAATGAAGGCAATCAGGTATTTGAAAAAACACACAGTTAACGTTAAATTTGCTAAACATTTTGCGATAACGATGTCTTTGAATCTGCGATTGCTTCAAACTTCAGATTACGATCCTTAGAAAGTGCACAGCCCGGCCGTCATGCTATGTAGGAGAAATGAACCGATGTCAATCATGGGTTTTAAGGTCAATAGCTGTATTAGGGGGGGGGGGGGGGCAAAAGTAATGAGACACCCCATGCTAAGTCCATATATCTCGTGGCTGCAGTCTGGTTTCGTGCTTGTCGTATTTGTATGTTTGTATGCTTCTTACTGAAGCCCATCTGAGAAGTTACCACTTCGGCCCTTTCCAGAAGCATACCAAAAGCTCAGCCTGTCTCATGCCGAAACCCCAGTCTGACGAGTCGACCTGTGTCGCGCAAATCTCGCCCAATTCCCAACCCCGAGCAGCCTGGGCTCAATATTCACGCAAGATGAGAAGTACGTCTTCTATCTTAACCCTGCCAAGCAGCGAGTCTGGGTGAGGCCTGGTGACCTGTTACCGACCTTCGTTCGGCGAGATGTTCACGGCGAGAAGCATCTTTGGAGCTTTTGGGTCTGCGCCCATGGATCGGTTTACCGGAAGCTGTTTCCCAAGAACACCACGATGAACTCCATGGCCATGGTGAGCGAAATAGAAGAGATGGGCCGGCGACTCGCTCTTATTCATTCGCAGCGCTTCAAGAAGGTTCTCGTCTTCGACAACGCCGCACCCCTTCGGGAACAAGTAACCACGGATAAGCTTGGCCAGCTGGGCTACGTTCACATGCCTCACCCACCGTATTCGCTGGACATCTCTCCATGCGACTACCACTACTACTTGAGTCTACAGGACTTCCTGGTCGGAAGGGACACAAGAACCCAAGCAGTCCTTGACAACCACATCGAGCAGTTGATCAACACCAGGCCCTAGCAGTTCTGGAAGGATGGGATCAGGAAGTTGGCTGAGCGATGACAGCAAGGTCCTTGCCCTTAATGGCAAATACATTCCTCAGCATCGTTGAGTTGTAATTGAGTTATAAAGAGATAAATATTTTTTCATTTTGTCTCATTACTTTTGCCCCCCCCCCTAATAGTTATGCATACATTCCCTCTATCTACCCTAAAGAATAACAAAATATAATACAGGGTGCGTAAAAAGTATTGACGCAGTAAATGGCGGTTGTGGAAATAGTACTGCGCAGTAAGTTTTAAAATATTCATTTCAGAAATATGGAAAATGATCTTGCAAACACGTTAGAATAACTCGTAATCGACATTGGCTCCTTTACTGAGAATACAGGAACGAAAACGATGGAAAAATTCATGAGCACGCGCCGCAAGTACTCGCTTGGATTTCGTTCCGTGCTTTTAACAGGGTAGCCTTCTGCGACTGTTCACTTCTGTTGAAAGTAGCCCAGACCTCATTCTCCAAAATCGCCTAAAAAGAGTAATCCAGCGGATTCATGTTTAAGCTGTGTTCGTCTGAGAAGCTGTCCACACCTGCGCGTGTTATCTGTTTGCCGTTATAGGAGAGAGATTGATAATTTTGGATTTGAACGTTATCGTGCTTGAACATATCGTAATCATCATCTGTTATGACAGAGCCGTGGCTGACGTTTGGGTTGCTGACCTCTTTCCTCACCAACCGTTTCGAACAGCGCCTAATTCTCTTGTTAAGGAAATATTCAGCTCTTTGGGTAACAGACAAAAAAGGGCCACCATAGCGACGATGGTCATGTTTCATCAGTTTTTTTCGTGAGTGTTTTTTGAGCACAATACAGGCAACAAAAATAACACACAAAAACCTAGAGAGGTAGAAAGAGAAAGCTGGAGCTGAAACAAAATGTAGGTGCGTCAATACTTTTTACGCACCCTGTAGTATACTATTAGGTTGTAACGAAATAAATGGCACTGAACCACTGTAAATTTAAACAGTTAATATCTCGGCTTGTAGGCAAGTTATTAATCCAAATAAAAACCTTCTGATTCTACACATCTTTGCCAACGTGAAACAAGCTTTTTTATCCCAGTAGCATAAAAATCAGAAGTTCTGGAATTGACGAAATCTTCGAAGGCACTCTCGGCATCCTGTTGGTATTTGAATATTTTCCCTACCAAGAAGTCGCCAAGATGCTTGAAGAAATGGTAGTCTGTAGGGGAGAGGTCGGGAGAAAACGGAGGATGTGGTAGAGTTTCAATGCTCAGCTCATTCAATTTCTGCAACGTCACTCGTGCTACATGGGGGCGAGCATTGTCGTGCAGAAGGAGAACTCGCTTCGGTTTACCGAGGCCGGCCGGATATCCTTCAACTTTTGCATCATTTCTTCAATTTCAATGCAGTACTTCTCTGCCGTGATGGATTCACCGGGAGGAAGGAAGCTGTGGTGAATAATTCCCAGCGAACACCACCATACTGTCACCATTACTTTCTTTTGGTGCAATTCCGGCTTCGCAAAAACCTTGGGGCTCTCATCGCTGTCCACCCACTGTGCCGATCGTCGCCTGTTGTCGTACATTATCCACTTCTCGTCACAGGTTACGATGCGATCAAGGAATGGGTCCGTTTCTTTCCGTAGAAGCAGTGCGGACGAGATCTCATATCGTCGGTTTCTTTGCACCTCAGACAGCTCGTGAGGCACCCATCTTTCCAGCTTTTTGGTCTTTCCAATTTCCTTCAGATGCCGGGCACCTGTGTTGTGACTGACGCCAAGAACCTTCGCTATCTCCCTGGTACCTTTGTGTGGATCCTCCTCTACCACATCTCTCAGCTTGTCCTCATCAACATCACTATGCCTCCCACGACCTTCATGTTCTTCCAAGCTCTCATCTCCATTCCGGAACTTCTGATTGATACCAACGACACGCCGTCCGAATTGTGAAACATCCTTGACAGAATGCGGCGTTGATCTTCTCGTCCGCCTCCTTAGCTCTAGATTCATACAAGTAAATGCCTCGGATTACCCTTTTGTCCATCTGCAAAAAAGTCAATAAAACTCTAAAGTTTTCCCACTTTTACATAGAAAATTTGGTACTCGCCGGTAGAGCAAAGTTTGCGCTTCTAAATGATATGCCACATGTTACGGCTTGTTCTTGATCAAACGCGTAAAGACGCGCCAAAAAATGGCGCGAGCCAGTGAAAGTTAATTCGTTACAACCTAATACTTTCTCACTTAGTAACCTGCGAGTAACATTTGTGATACCCTAAAGAATAACAAAATATTATGGATTCAGTTTATTTAAAAGAAGAGTGGTAGATCACTCAAGATGTGAATTTCCAAACCGCTACGGAAATCTAATCCCAGTTGTGCATAACGGGCTGCAAAAAATCCACTTTAGGCTTACATATGTGGTAATCTACAGCAAGGATGGTACGAGTCAAAGAAGGGTATATTCAAGATGATTCATCTAAAAATCTTTGCAAGAAATACCTCCACCGTTCACAGCTGTAGGCAGCCGTCTATTGATGATATTATATAGTAGGATGGGGCACCCCAGTTGATGTGAATTTGTTCGCGACACGTTTCAGGATGTGACGAGCAACATCAATATTTGGGAACCCTACATCTTTTGCAATCTATTACAGCAACTTTGGTTGGCCACTCACACACTACACTTTCCTGCAATAATTATGTCAGGTGGGTGTGGTGAAATGTGGTATAGTCAGTTCCTTCCTTGTTTTCCAAATCCCCTAATCCCCCAAGAATCGTTGAAATCTAGCAGCAAAAGGCGCTTCCTTTCTCACTACCCTTTCTACTTGAAGTTGGCTATACTTTTCGTATCATCCTTTATTTTCGACCAAGTCGTAACCTCTGAAATAAGATGTGGGAAAACCCGTAGAAACTTCTTCACAAAGAGATGTAGTACCGAAAGTATGTTAGGAACTCTTTTGCAAAACGCTTATTTTATAAGAGTAATTTGACTGCTCTACAAGAAGCGCAGAACATTAGATGGGCAGCTAGGCATTACAATTCCACGCACTTTTCCATTAAAAAACACGCGAAAACTGACAGAACTTCCTTACGTTACAACAGCCAGTGCATGGCAAACTCCGCTTGTGGTTAAAAAGAAGGAATTGGATGCTACATGAGAATCCGGAAAGAAAATACACCTACCGCTAGGGTGGCGCCGGAGAATTTCCTTGACCACGTGCTGAGAACGGTCATAGTAAGCTATTAACGACTCATCTAATACAAGATTCGGAGCGCTGATGATCGGATTGTAGTCCACATTCACGGAGTATCCTGAACGTGAATTCTCTTTGTTGACTTCTGCTTGGAGAAACAGATGCGCTAAATGGTTTGAAAAAGTTGAAAGTCATATCAATAAACTGGAGGGGCCTCTCCAATTTTATGCTCTATATGTAAAAGATTTAGTTCGCCCGTTCGTCCTTTCATCCATCTCTCCGTGCAATAACCAGAGCAAATAGTTCACACCAGTCGGCACTACATATCAACCTCTGCTCAGGATGGTCCGCATTAGTTACGCATCTGGCCAATACATTGGCCGGTGAACAGGCCTCAAAACGAGTTAACAGCATCGATCGGGTAGCCTTTCTTTTTCGCTTTTATCGATTTTTTGTTCAAAGCTGACAATCTTAAGTGAAAATCCCACCAGTATGACGAGCGATGGACAGGACTCACAACACGTGAATAGTGTCGATCGGACAGGGATCACCGATTTTTTTTGGGTCAATGTTTATCAAGTAAAGTGTGAATCACAAGAGCATAATAGCCAATGGGTGCCTCATAGCCTTTGACAATATTGATCGAACAGACCGTGATCGATCGATTTTATCAACTTTGTCGGAACTGAACAATTGTAGTGAATTTCACGGGAGTATTATGGCAACCGAAAGGGATCAACAACAACTAATCAATATTGGTCTCCAGATTTTCTCTTTTTGAAACCCTAGCATTTAAGGTTATCAATCAATGTAACACGAGAATTCCAGGCGTCTCTTAATTCTTTATAAATAATAAGTAATCAATGCTGATCGCTTATACAGCATCGGTCGCTTCTACTGATATTTGCCCGAAGCTGTTTGTTCGAGGTGGGCATCACCTGAGCATGACGAATGCTAGGCAGGCTCAACAAAAGCCGGTGAAAATCGATGAGCTAATCAATATAGGGCGATTACCATTTACTTCATTCCGTAAGCCAGGTTGATTGAGCGCTGTTAGCCAAAAGAAAAAAATAACTAGAAAAATAGACGTGCTTTGCTGTAACGATCGGATAAAATAAAACGGGAGCGAAGCAGATTTACACAGCTTCTCTTTTAGTGAAAACCATTTGAACGTGAATACTACGTTTGCAGGCATAAATATATTAGTATCTCTGAATAAAGACTTTAGAATTCGTCAACTATGAGAAGTTATTCGTTTAAACTCTGTAGAATGGAGTGATTGATAACTACATATCAATTACTAGTAATAGCAACTTCTTCAACTTTGGCTAATATCCATGAAAATCAACGGAAACAATTTTATTTTTTGGAAATGTTTTACAACTGAGGGAGCAATCTGTCATAACTTGAATGCCACAGAAATTAAAGCAAATTAATCTCTCCGGTTTTCTCCCAGCTATTTATCGTGTGCACGTCTCTACAGATATATTCAGAAAACTGCAGCACAAAAAATCGTCTGAAAAATTACCGGATTTCTTCAAATCTTCGGGGTGCATCCAGTTAGGTCGTTGTCCTCTGCACCATTGCATCCATTCAAAAAGTCCGGGTTCCACATTGATTGACGATGTGGCACCTCAAATTTTGTTATGAGTCGAACGCGTTTAGAACATCATAAAGCACTTTTTGTGTAGTTTCCAAGATGTTGTGGGCCAGCAAGTGGCGTCTGCTGTGTAAGGCTAAGATTCTGAAGTCAGTGTTCACCCTGTGCAGATGGGGAGCACAGGGTGAGCAACTTAACAGCAAGTTCTCTTCAAATTGGAAGCGGACTTTTAAGCGGACTTCTGCTCTATCGACGTTTCAGCGGTTTCGCACTCAACAAGAAAGCCCACCTCACGTTTGATTGTGCAGAAACTTCGGATAGGCGCTGCGCTCTTCCTACTCGGCCGCTGGAACACCCCTCCCTCCCCATCCCACCTGAGCTCGCCTTACTTTTTAAAATTACTGCAGAGACTAATTATCAAGCTAGTTCAAAACACGGTTATTCCTGCTCCGCTACTTCTGAGTAGGTAAACACAATGCAGTGCGAAATTTATATTATATATAAGTTGTTAGTGTGGCCAACATCTGGAGCCGAGAACACACCAGCCAACTGCAGCCAATCAGAGCGCCGACCAAATACGGGACAACCAATCAGGTACCGACCGTTCCGCCCTGATTTCTTGAATACACGCCAGTAGTGTTACCAACAGCACCAGTGCTGTAATGCGCAAAAATGTCCGCACCCCCGAACCCAACTTCCTCGTCGAACGGTGGTTGCTGTGCTTCGCTTGTTTAAGATAACGAGTATGAAAAACTATTACCTCCACGATAATGTCCCATCTGAAGTTACACATGCTAGATTGAATGATAGTTGCCAACACCCTTTTTCGACTTAAAACCTTCCGACATTTCCTTTCACCGTTCGCTGAAAACCGACTCAGACAGCAGGGTTTTCGCAGTCCGGACGATGTGCCTTCGGAAGTAACTGAATCCTTTGAAGTTCAGCTCGGGGAGATTTGGGAAACAAAGTCCAGTGTTGCCATCGAGATGAACTGTGGTGCCCTCCGCACAAAGGAACCTCGATCTTCCGAGCGCTCTGAAGATCGAGGTTCCTTTGTACTATGCCTCAGATCTCCAACAGGCCAACTCCGACCTTCTTTAGTGTAGAGAGGATGCCCGATGCCAGACTGTCTTGGGACGATAAAACGATGAGCTATCCAGCGGCTCGTTGGCACAGTTCGCAAGGCAATATGGGAAAAATAAAGGGCAAGCATAAAGGACGGCGGTATTCAATCCCTTTTGGGTAGCGCCACGCACTCTACTTCTACAGGATGTCGTGGAGGCAATCTGAATGCGGCCATACAATGACTTGCGGTGGCCAGAAGAAAGTCAGCGCTTTGTCCTTCCCAGACAATTCAATTCACCGATCCCGGAGTGATGGAAGACTTGATTGGCCTGGGCGGGAAATTCGAGCCAAGAACCTGGTAGCGGGTGCAGGCTATAGATATGCTCTCCCGAAAATTTCGAATATTCGAATGGTTTCGAATACCGAAAATTTTCGAGCATTCGAAATCGAATATATTCGAAAAATGCGATTTTTCTGAACATTCGAATTCGAATACATTCGAAAAACGCGATTTTTTGAACATTCGAATTCGAATACATTCGAAAAACGCGATTTTTCGAATATTCGAATTCGAATATTCGATTCGAATATTCGAATTCGAATGAAAAATCAGGCTGTATTATAGACATGATAGAAGGCAACACAGAAGAGAAAAGGGAAGCAATACATAACGGATCCCTTCCTAGTTAAGCACGAGGTTTTTATCGACAGGCATCTCATAAACCCCCATGTGAGTCGTAAAAATGAGATAGAGAACTTACACGTAGAACGATCAAAGGGCTTATGGAAGCGTCTAATTTCCTTGCTTACTGGAATACGAATTTTTCTCAAAGGAATACTAGTGTTTTGTTAATTGCTGCTTATGAGGAGCAAACGAAAGATTTACAACACATTTGAAGGGAACATTATCTGGTTGAGCCACTGTAAGCTTCTAGGTCACTTTAAAACAATCCTTTTTGAAATTGGTGGCAGACTGACTGTTAAAGAACTTTCATGAAACAATGCTTTTGCCTAGCGGCAGCTAATGAAGGATTGACGACAAAGTACTACATGTAAATCTGTAGCAAGTCTGTCCTACTCATCTACAAATGTGAAATATCACACTGTCGATTTTGCGGCCACAAAATGTATTACAAGTAGCTAGGAATAGGCTACCCATGAGGGCCAGTCTCATTTCGTTCCGGTGATTCACCCAAGTAAGTGGTATGAATAAATATTTCTTATTTGCGATGAACTTGTGAATGTAATTATTCTCCAGCCAACATATTGATAAACTACGGTAAACTTCAGGAAAATAGATCGATCGATAGCATCCGGCCGACCTACGCCGCCTCCCCTTTGTGAAGTCCGGCATACGGCCGACGTATCCATGCGAATCCCACTTCAAATGGCCAATTCAGAACAAAAATCGATAAAATCGATCGATAACATCCGGCCGACCTACGCCGTCTCCCCTTTGTGAAATCCTACCTTATAATATAGCTTTTGCGGAACTGTAGTCGTAGTAGAAACGAAATCCAGAAGCAGTGCATTCAGACCACGGAGGAGCAGAAGAGCATAGCGTGACGAAAATTACAAAGCCGACTTCATGAGGTACTCTTCTGCACCAGGAGACACCCGACGTGGCAGAAGACAGAAGCGCACCCTGTTGACCCTCACGCCCATCCTGCAGACATTTGCTAGCTTGTGGTCTCAGACTCTTAACTGCAGCGTGAAGGACAAATAACGTCCGTTTGAAACGCCGCTTGAACCATCATTTTCAATTTTTTTTGTTAACAATTCCTACTCTTCCTCGGCCGCTTTGCACAGGCGCAGTAATAAATGTGGAATGCTTGATACCTCCCAAACAAGAATTTACCTTTATCCTTCCTTCTGCTGTCCTTCATCCTTTACGTTATTACGTTTACGGCGAAAATAGCTTCCAGAACTGCTTGAGTGGAATGTAAAACTGGTCCAGATCAAACTAACCCCTATGTCCATACTCTAAGATCTAAAAAACGTCTGATACTATATAGGAGCGCGCTAAGAGCTGTCGATCGTCGATGCGTCAGAAATTACTGACAGGAACAGGTGCATAAAATTAGCGTAGAATAGGTACACAAAATACTGGAAAATATCCAGACGTCTCCAGCGAGCGCCTTAATTCAGAAGACCATGTCACAGATTGATCAGGCAATCAATGTCGGTTGATACTATCCATACTTTTATCGGTGAAAGTGGTTTTCTCTCAGAGTTCACCAATCGGGGTGGCGACGATTACTGGTCCCCGATCGGTCATTCACCACTGCAGCGATTCTCCGTGGAAAATTTTTTGCAATTCAACATTGTAAGACGTTGTGGAAGTTCTCCCTCTCAACAGCAAGGCTTTTCGGGAAGTGACTAGTATCGATGAGGCGCTCAGTATCCGGGCACCGAGCCACCATCGTACCACAGCTTTGATTCACAGACAGAACCGTTTTGGCGACCCAAATTACCCGAGAAACCCACCAAGCCTTTTCAAAATACGCCGATACACAAATTCTTGTTGGGCATTCAAATGACACTTTTCGAATACTTGAATAATTTTTGCTTTCTGGGAAATTGCGAATATTCGAATGGTTTCGAATACCGAAATTTTTCGAGCATTCGAAATCGAATATATTCGAAAAACGCGATTTTTCTGAATATTCGAATTCGAATACATTCGAAAAACGCGATTTTTTGAACATTCGAATTCGAATACATTCGAAAAACGCGATTTTTTGAACATTCGAATTCGAATACATTCGAAAAACGCGATTTTTCGAATACTCGAATTCGAATATTCAAATTCGAATGAAAATCATTCGAATACCTATTCGAATGGGTCATTCGAGCATAAGTATAGTGCAGGCGACAGCCGGCAGTTTCTCCTACAATGCTACACGCGGGAAAATTACTCATTGTAATTCCCTACACGATGTTCAGCGCCCTTCTCTTCATCCCTTGGTGGGAGTGACTACTGACTTTTGCTATTTATCCTTACCATCCGTACTGTATGCAAAGAAGCCTTGTCTGAATTTAAAAAATACCGTAAAATGAAATGCCGCCATCATTATTCATCGTTATTTTCCGACCAAACTATACGTTGTCTGAAAAATGCTTACACTGTTTGAAATATTACAACATTTTTACAACCTGAATTACAGCGATGTTTTCCTACTCGGTTTGGGGCATAAGAAAACGAAAGTCTTGTGGCGTGCTAGATGCACAAGTCCTTCCTGCACCAGTCCAGCTTATCGCAACGATTGCTTTAAACGTAGAGCAAGCACCATTTTGCATCGAAGTTTCCGTTTGAAGGATGCACAATCTATTCAGAAGTGCTTTAGCTGAAAATTTAATCTGAGCACCAATTTTAGAGGCTTTAGTTTCCTTACGGAGTTTCGAGTTGCAACAATGATGTTGAGGTGAGCTCCAAAATTTGGTAGCTATGCTCGACCGAAAAAAGGATTTTATGACTGAGCTAAGCATCAAACGTTAGGTAGAATAAGAAGACACAATGATCGACCTATCTCTCGAACATCCGCCTTTAATTAACCAATAGCCCTGATACAGAAAGCCCAGAAACGAAAGAATGTGTGATTAGTGGTAATCGTGCGTAGTATGACTAGCAAATTCTACCTGTAATTCACTCCCTGTTGCTCCCGATGTCCATAGACAGTTTCTGTTGAGAAAATCCTTTTCTGATGGACAATTATTGTACATGGCTACTTATTTTTTGGCCTCCCTTTGAAACTGTACTTCTCTTAATTTTGTTGAGCATTTGAACGTTGTGCTGAAACTGAAACTGCAGCGAAAGCGGTGTACACCCTCCGAGTGGGAAATTCAATGCGGATAATGCTCGCACCGCTTCTCAAGCAAACGTTGGGGTGCTCTGGTGCATGGCGCGATCTCGACGTTTAGTGCACCACAAGACTTTCGCGTTCAAATGAGCTATAGAACTTCAATGCGGATAAAGAAATTAGACTGCTATGGCAATTCAATGGTGCATTAGTCTTGGTTTCTACTTGTTGCCCCTAAAACCATGCAAAACAACTGCACCTCAACTTCACTCCTGCAGCTATCGGGACTGATCGTATGTACTCTACATCCTTTATTCATTCGTACAGAATTAAGTGCGTTACTCCTCTCGGAACCGTTTTGTGCATGGCTGATCCCAAAACGATTTCTCCCGTTCACTTTCTTAGCATGGAGAGTTCTGTTATTCCTAAATTACTTCTTCTGTTTGTCCTTATTATCAACCGACGTTCGTTGAGAATCAGAAGCAGCAAGTGAAGCGAAAACGAAGAACACGGGCATGGACTGCACGTGAACTGGACTTTAGTGCCAAAAAATGCGCAGCATGCGTGTGTTCCTCAAGCGAGCGCAGTTCAATGCACTTACCGAGTCCTTTTGTTATTCCGACAGCTGTTTGCACGCACCGCAGAGCCGATGAGCAGTAGATGAAATCAATTTTTATCCCGGAGTCTCGTAAAGCTCTTCCTGCAAAGCGCTTCGACATTGACCTCATTGAAAGACAGGTGCGCAGAATGAAAACGTGGCCGGCCGTAGCCGAGCAGGAAATGCTACGAACCTGTTAGTTTCGACTGTATATATCCCATTTCTGTTAGCGGAACGTCGAACGCGAAATTTTCCCAGCCGTCCTTCCTCTTCGGAACAATACGTGGCATGTTTATGTCGGTAGGACAGTACCTGAAAAGCTGCACTGCAGAGGAGCATATTCAAGTCGAAAAATCCAAAATCTACCTGTGAAAACCTTATGTATCATTCCCACATCAGGTGGGGGATTTTAATACCGAACTGGCACTTTTCAAAGAAACTGGACGTTCTTCAAATCAAAGTGAATTCCTTCCAAATCAAAGCCGTTCATATTAGGGAACCCAAAACAAATTTCCGATTTAAAAGCTTTAGCTTCCAGTTTTCACTTTACATATGGTGGTGTATTGAAGATAATTGCACTGCCTAGATGGCCAAAAAAATACATGTTCTTCTAGCTACAGAAGTAGCGAGGGGCTTACTTAAAAGTGAAAAGTTATTTTAAAAATCCGGTTTGCCACTTGAGTAGACTGCGCCATGCACTCACCCAGAACGTTATCATGTTTATCTATTAAAGGACAAATTCTGAAAAAATGTAAATGTAAAAGGTGTGAACGCCTTATTTTAAAGGCTATTGCCAGCGCGCCTTAGTGCGTAGAGCAAATAAAGGATAAGGATAAAAAGGATAAAGGACGGCGTTATTCAATTCTCTTTGGGATGCGCGACGCATTCTACTTCTACGGGATGTCATGGAGACGTGTTGAATACGTATTTGCCATACTGCGGTGGCCAGCCGATGTACAATGACTTGCGGTGGCCTGCCGATGTACAAGTCAGTGCTTTATCCTTCCCAGACAAGTCTGGTACCAATTCACCGACCTCGGAGGGATAGAAGGCTTGGTTGGCCTGGGCGGGAAATTTGAACCAGGAACCTGGTATCGGGTGCAGGCGACAGCCGGCGCCTCCTCCGACTGTGCTCCGCGCGCCCCGTAGAGCAAATAAATAAATAAATGAATAAATAATGTAAATTTTGTTCTATGTTTCCGTAGAACTAGGCGGTCGAGTGATGCATCCTTTCTTGAGATTTTTTTTGTGCAGTAACGCTCGCCTATATACGTCTATATACAACGTCATCTAAACAAACTTAATTCACCGACAAAATAAAAAACACAGCATTCTCGGCAATTGTGCGTATTTTTATTTAACACCTAACATTCATAGTAATTCTTGTATTAAAAAGGAATCAGAAAACATCCCTGCACATAGCTAAGCACATAGCACATGAAAAGCACTTGCACATAACAAATTTCTGCTCCACAGCAATTTGTTGCAAACCTTAAAGCACTTATGCAGCTAGAATAATAGGATTTTACAGGCACTGAAGTAGTGTATTCATGCTTTTGAGCCTAATTTATAGGGGAATAGTACGTTTCAAAAGAGTAAAATATTTTTTCCAGAATTTATTTTGATGTTCTTGAAATGCGTCAAGCTTAATTTCAGAGACGTCCAATTTGATTTGTAAGGTGTTTCGAAATATTTGAAAGCTCCCAATTTGGTTTGAAAAGTGTCGAGTTTGACGTGAAAGCACTACATAAGACTGCGAAGCCAACTTAGGTAACCAATTTAGGTCAGATGTGAGTCGATTGTTATGTCCCTTCAACATGGATTTATGTAGCCGTATACCTTCCATTGGAGTCGAACGCCTTTCGCATCCATGACACGCCTGGACTGTTGAAGACGAAATCACATCTTTCTCCGTGCCTGATAACGAGTATGCTTCTTCCTGACATCAAATTACTGCAACAAACGATTAAAACGTCGGTCATCTTCACTTAGGAGCTCGGTACGAAGCTGTGCCTCTCGCGAAGTGGTACATGTAAGAAAGGAGATTTATAGTGAAGATGGAAAAACTGAGCAAAGAATATGCTAGAGACAATGGGTTGGCACATGAAATTCATATTAAAACATCTATAAATAGGCCAATTTACGCGTATACAACCTTTTCAGGGTTTTGAAATCTAGACAGCCAGACGTTTACGTCCGTGCCTTCAAAACCTATTTGCGCCCTATTATGGAAACTGGATATTAAATATGTGATGTCAGATTGTCACATTCGTGATCACAACTTCAAATGATCCACCTAGACGAAGAAGTTGGTGAAATCGGTGACTACGATCTTGGCAGCCCTAGTCACCCACCGTACGTACTCCAGCGTAAAACGAAAAACGGATGCAAGATTAACCCAAATAACCCCCTAAACGATGTTTGGACGAAAATTTTTTCGACTTCTCCGACCCGTGGAGTTGTGAAAGTACAATAGTGCCCATCCAAGGTGTTGAAAACTAGTAGTTCCAGCCACGTGTTAGCGACTTTTTCGGCTTCCTATAAACGCTTTTTTGGTGTGTGATGAAGCTGTTGCAAGCAGAGCTCCGATTGTTGCTATCAGCAAAAGGCAACGATGACATTTCGATGGAACCTTATCACCACACAACGTGGTGAATCAGGGCACTTTGAGAACTTCAAAACTTTCGCTGTGTTCAATTAAGCAGGAATTTCGTAAGGAAGGCGATTCGTCACCAAAACTGCGATTTCTGGCAGGAAAGAATAGCATCAAGAAGTCGGCCCATAGTCCGGCTGTAAAACGTGCCGTGGTCCTCAACGTGTTTAGAACAGCAACGAGGTACGAGAGAGGATTAGAGAGAGTATTCATGTAGTTTGAACTGCCAATTGGCGGCAATCGGCAGCTCTCAATGAATAAGAGACGAGAAATGCGAGCAGAGTGAGTTCAACACAGGCACAGTGTGAATGCGTCTGCCTTTCGTTGCTGGCAAAGTCACATCAGATATCCATCAACGCCTGCTGCAGGCAGACCCGAGCACCGGTGTTGAACTGGCGACAGTAGCAAGAGGTGACATCAGGTGACAACTACTAGTTTGCGGCCGGCTATGAGTATCTGTGTAAGAATAGGTGCTTTGTTTCAATGGGAGGAAATGAGACTGCCCACAACAGAGCGTCTAAAAATTCACAAAGAGAAGGATATGAATGAAAGGAGAGGGCACACTGGGAGGTGGTGAGTGAGTCGAGAATGCAAAAGCCTTCGATGCAATCTACACGGTGTTATATCACGAGAAGCGGAGCAGGAAGCATTTTGTATTGGCGAGCGCAATATGGCCATGCACAACAGAAACGAATACAGAGCCACAACCAGAAAACTTTTGGCGTTCTTTCCTTTGTGTGAGCTTTTCAACACAGCATGAGTCTTCAGAATACAGAGCAGCTCTGCGTTCGGGTCGACTGAGGCGCTTCTCTGTGATAGCGGTGTAAGGGTCAGTTAGTTTCTAGAGTTGAGCGAACTCGTCCAAGCACTCTTGACATCTCGTCATGCTCGATCAAGGTAAATATGTCTTGAACGAGAACTTGTTTTAGCGTGGACAAGATTGGTATAGATCTCCATTCCGATTCTACGGTTGTGTTCTCATGGTTTTTTCGCCTTCTAGGTGGTTTCCTGCAGAATAAAATGGCATTTGGTTTCTAGTTTCTCAAATGACTTCGACTACTCCACGCTCCGAAGAAGGCGACAACGTCGAAACGTTAGCCGTAATAAAGGTCTGTACAAATCACGGCTACCATGAAGCAAGTCCTCGTCCAAGACAGCGACAAAGATGCCAATATGCATCGAGAGTCGGACGTGGACGGTGAAGGACTTGCTGCTTGCCCGATAAGTTTTGAGGCTATGAAACAGGGATGTGCGGAAATTTTTCTGGAAAAAGCGGAGGACGAAAGGCGGAACGGAAACGCTCAAAAATTGCCGGGAACCGAAATACGAAACGCGGAAACGGAAATAACAGACACGCATTTTTTCAAAATTGCATCTTAGGCGGCAAAGGCGGCTTCTATTGCATTTTTTCTTGCTCAGATCTTTGCGAGCAGCAGAATCTTCCACAGATTAATGCTTATCCTCATCATAGCATAACATAAGAAGGCATGAATTCATAGCATTGTTATGAAAACCTTTTATTTACGGCTAGAGCAATAAACGAAAACAAATTCAGGGCCTTATCTCACTATTTCTCACTATTTCAGCACGCAGGATTTCCATATCTAGTTCCTGCGATGGATTTTTCGCTGATTTTCTTGATGCTGGTATTTTTTTAACGGTAGACCTAACCGACTTAACCACTTGAGGTTACTTACAGACCCGCATTTAAAAGGCTGACTCGGGTGAAGTCTAAAACTAGAGCAGCCACCTAGATCATTTTTCGACCAGGAAAGAGATTCCTCTCAACTCTTTTAGAAATCTTTGGCATCATGGACGACGTGATGACTGCACAGATCTGCATACTCAAGGTTGGCAGTTGTATTCCAATCACCAAAACTATAATAGTACTCAGAATTCATTCTGGGATCTATGATGGTAACTGGATGACTTATCAGTTATGGTAAGTCCACACTTACGTAGGACTATTCAGTCTGTGTCTCCCTGATATGAAGGTAACACAGCTGGACAGTTCCTAGACGGTTCTCGAAGTAATAGTTTTGTTTCAGAATTCAATAAGTCTCAAAGTCTCAAGTCTCAAATTCAATAAGTCGTCAATCAAAATAATAGCCCATGGTGAATATTCGTGATGCTTCATTAAAAATGTGATGCATAACTCTATATGGATGAATATCATACCTAATAAAATTGAAAATTGAAATGTACACGTTCGATCAGGAGCACTGATGTCATCTTGAGCAGAAAAGCGCATGGCTCAAAATTCACCGAACCCTTTGCTTCTGATACTGCGCTATATGCTTAGAAAATTTTTGTAGCTACTTGTAACTAATGGATCAAGAATTTTAGATTCCGAATAATTTTATGATCATTCAAAGGTTGAGCATAAAATGCATACATAGCCTTTGCTGGCACATTAATTTTGCCCTGCACTCAGACGCTGCCATTTTTGAGTACTTTCTTTTAGTAGACTAACCAATTTCAAGAATATTATACTAGAGTTGTCAAACAGTATTCCTCTCACAATTATATGAAGGAGAACTCTTTTCAAGTAATAAGCTGATTGTGTTCAACAGAAAACTAGGGTGGAACAGTACCCATTTCCGTTTCCGCCTTGCGAAAAACAGGCGGAACACGGAACGGAACGGAAGAGCCCAAAATGGCCGGAAACCGGAATTCGGAACACGGAAATGGAAATTCTGCACATCCCTGCTATGAAACCTTTCGAGCATTTTTCAGGTCTTGAGGAGGATGATCCTTTCGAAAGCTCGGCAACCGTGAAGAGTTTTTATAGCAAACCTTGGAGGCATAGAAATGAAATCAAGGTGGTCTACAGTAATGAAATAAGGAAAACAGAATCAAATAAATTATATATGAAATAACTTTTTCTGGTAGGTCCAGTTCCGGATTGTTAGAGATAGGAAGCCAAAAATCGAGGGTTGGATACCGCTCGCACACTTTGCGCTCATGAGGAATTACCTTCTCTCTAGCATTACCTACCATACCTTATTAAGAAGCATAGATCTTCTACCTCATCCTGAATCGAGAACGGCCACGGTCAGAAACGAGCCCACTTGTTTTCTCGGCTTCCAGTTGTTGAAAAGCCGATTGCCACTAATTCTACACTTCTTTAATTTTATCTTATTTGATAATGTTTGTTCAGTTTTAGTGGTATTTTGGGTGCAAGTCTTGTGAGGGTGGGGGAGGACCTCTTCCACATTTGGCAGTTTAGCCCTACATACATCTTACATAGATGTCATCCTGCAGTTGTAATGTATATGATTGCATGCTTGCCTTCTTTCTTTTAAAAATTTTGGACAAATTTCCTGCATTTTATGGAGAAAAGTGAAGGTGGATCGCCTCATTGAACTCGCAGCAAATCTTGTTTTGCTGGAGATTCTCTTCATCTTGTTGCAGGTTTGTTGATCAACATAAATACGTTAAATAAATACATCAACAGCACTGTTCAAGATCTTGACATCAAAAATCATTTCTCTTCCTCACTCTCTTCTAACGAATACTACTGATAGGAGAAGAAGATTGCATTTATAAGTTGTTAGTCAGTTAAACTTTTTCTGCCAACACGAGGTTTTAGGTGGATCTTTATTCAGCAGGGCCTGATGTTTCGAATTCTCGTCGTCTTCAGAGGCCAATTGGACCCACCGCAAGGGCTGATGTTCGCCCACGTCAGTTAGCCAGTACGGATTCGTCCAATTGTCCTCTGAAGACGACGAGAAGTCGAAACGTCAGGCCCTGCTGAATAAAGATCCACCTAAAACCTCGCGTTGGCACAAAAAGTTTAACTGACTAACAACTTGCAACGCCGAGCTTTGAAGGAGAGAGAAGTTGGAGATTATTGCATTTATAATTATACCTTCTAGTCACATATAAAGTTGGGCAGTGGAGAACTTTCACACCCTCGGTGTCAAGCCACTCTAGTGCCGCGCAGCAGGCGCAGACTGCAACACCGTCCTTCAAGAACAAGTTCCTCTGATGACGACGACCTCGCAGAAATGGCAGGAGATAACTTTCTAACGTTCCCTTGTGGTTTGCCAAATCCTTCAAGATGTTTCGAGCCGATTACAAGAAGATTTCAGATGGCCATATCACAAGCGGAACATGAGATTTCGCCTGGAGGTATACAACCATTAACACATTTATTTATTTATTTATTTATTTGAAAACGTGTGTTTAAGACGCACGTTCGAGAGAAACCACAAAAAAAACAGATCAGGAAGAAAACCACAACATGACAACAAAGAAACAGAAATGCACCCTTCAATAGACACGTTTGGCCATACGCTTGAACGTTTGAAGCGAGCATGAGGAGGCTGGAACACGAATCCTTAACGCGCAATAGGCAGAAGCAGCTCTTACCGTGAAGGATGTAGCCCTAAGATTAGATCTAGGCTTGACATAAGACAGCTTACATAGGCCACCGCTGGTTCTTGACGGCAATACTGAATAGGACTCCGAGACACTGCACCTTAAACAACCTGTCAGCAACTTGAAGACGACACAAACATTCCTCAACCTACGACGTGATTCTAGAGTGTGCAGACCCAGACAGCTGTTCCATATATTGGCCCTTGGAATCGTGGAGTGCAAAAAGCCACCCACTCTGATTAACGCCCATCTAGTAAATTTCTCACATTCATATAAATTACTTCGTCTTGGCACTAGAAACTAGAATTCCTATTCCCCCCCTTATAGCGTTTTTATTTCCGCCATTCCTAATTAATTTTCTTCCACGCCTAGGTTTCATTACAATCCGAAATAATTTTTCGCTGTTCTTAGGTCTCCCTGTAACCAGAAATTCTGGCACAACGTCTAAGGACATCCTCAACTTTCCAAAGTCTTTATGCCCTTCATACGTTGTTCCACTGCAGTTGGCAAGAACCGGTCACAGGATTGATCAGAGAGGGGTGGGGGCTATTTCGGATTCTATTATATCCGAATCTCTTTGCGAATGTGTAATATAAGCAGAGTACTTAAATAAGAAGGAATGACGAAAATAATGGAACGAAAAGATGTGAAAGATACCGGATGAAGAACGAGGAGTGTCGCGCGGACATCATAGCACCTGGCGCGTCCCATGGAGAATCTCTTTTCCAACTACTCCCCTCCCCCCATATATTCTATTCGTTTCCATCTCAAAGGCACAACGAGGTAAACTAGGAATCAGCCTGAGCAAGTCATGCTTTTCACCTTTATCCGCCAACCACTATTTAGCTGTCGATAATAATACTCTCCGGGCGCATGGTAGCGAAGTCGGAAGAGGTGTCGCCTATTGTGTGCACTCCGATTCAAGGTTCTTGGTGCGGATTTCCCGTTCAGGTCAACAAAGTTTTCCAGCCGTTCCGGGTCGATGAATAGTTTCTAGACTTGTCTGTGAAGGATGGGGCACTGACCTGTCAATCGGCTAACCACCGTAACTTATTGCACTTGTGGCTCCGCGATACCTCATAGAAGTAGAACGCCTGGTGCATCCCACAAAGGCACTGACTAGTGCCGATCTTTATCTTCTTATTTTTCTAGCGAATAGTCTTAACTCTGATATCTGCAGTTTTCCCTCAAAAATTAAAAAGTTATTGAAGAATGAATTCCCAAGTAGCGCAAACGTAGGTCACTGTGATGAGATTATAATAGCACAATATAATCTGAACGATCTTCGTTGCATGCAACTACGTCCTGAAAATGTTTAAGGGTCATTTCTGGCTAAAGGACTGCAGTGACAATAAAATAACTAATTTTCATGCATTCCCTTCGTAGCCTAAGCCAACAATTTCCCTCCCCATTCCAGAATAGGAAAGTAGGTTCAATACTACAAAATGTGGAGTCCGATCCTTCCCGAAGCACACTGCCCGCTCACTGCTCAGCTAACTGATGACTAAGTGTGCAAACATAGGCTACTGTGAGAATATGAACGGCTTTAAACAAAGGATAATGAGAACAAATTTGCCTTGAAAAAAGAGCCACCACGTTTTTTGCATTCGTCGTTGATCGACGATTCTTATCTGATAAGCGCCTCGATTCAAACACTCCTACTATTCCGCCACGTATGCTTGTCTTAGCAGAGGCTGAAGAAACAGAAATAGTCGTCAGTCTGGTGGCAGTTCTTTCATCTACGCGCACAGTTGGATGTCCGGACCGTACAAAAAACGGGAGAAGAACGGGAAGCCGGTGGCCAGGTGCTTGGCGAAGGGCAAACACGAACACGGTGAACCGCGTGGAAAATGACGGCGAAAGACGAGCCAGAACAACGACGACACTATCGCCGCACACGCGGCGCCGCCGCGCCGACGCGCCATGGCGAACTTTCGGCGGCCTCGCCGCGCTGGCCCCTTTCGTTCGCCGTCGCTTTTTCGGCGTCGAAGTCGTCGGCACTGCAGCCGAAGCATCCTCGGGGGCCAAACGGCGCACGAGACAGGCGGCAGTTCACCTTCCGGAACGAGCTGGCCGCTTCGGACTGGATGCAACGACGATCGATCATGGCAGTGGATACGTCGCTGCTCTGCATGTCTGGTTCGGCACCGCCCACTCGTCGTCGACCAACTCCACATTCTTGCAAAAACCGTGCATCAGGCTTCAGAGCCACTTTTCATACCTCACTAACCAGCCTTCGAAACGCCATACCAGCTAGCACCCCAATTAACCTTCATGCGCAAATTTGGAGGGGGGGGGGGTATCCCCTATTAATAATAATAATAATTTATTACGACGTATAAGACAGTCAGGAGAGAAGGGAACTAGGGAAAAACCGTAACAGACACTACCGCTTCAAGGATAAAATTGTTAGACAAAATTGTGTGGTAGATGAAACACAAGAGGTAGTCATTAGAAATTAAGGGTCTTTTCAGAGGAGTAGATGTTAGTGCTTAGAACTCAACTAACCTCACTTGCTCTTATGTACCTAAGCGACCGATAAACATGTTCAGACCGACGGACGGACGGAAGAACGGAGAGATAGACAGATGAATTAGCTGGCTTATGTCCAAAAAATGCCATTATCTTTTGATGTGTAACAAGTCTAACAATGTGTGCTCACTACACCATCCCCATTTTCTTCTATGGGACCGTTAAGCATGGTAGGTCGGAGGAACGGACGGGCGGGAGAAAGCCAGGACAGGGAAATAAGGATGAAGAATAAACGGGCCGCCTTATTTAATCCTTTTTGGGATGCGCCACGCATTCTACATCTACGAGAATTTGGATGCGTATTTGGCGATACAGTGACTTCCAGTGGCCAGCCGATGAACAAGCCAGCGTGTACCCTTCCCAGACAAGTCGTACCAATTTACCGACCCCGGAGGGATGGAGGGCTTGGTTGGCGTGGACAGGAAATCTGAAGGATCTGGTATCGGGTGCAGGCGACAGCCGGCAGCTTTTCCAACTGCGCCACATGCGCCCTTCACCTACGATACCGATACCTGGATGACACTTATGGTCGATGTACGATATTTTAGCTGACATTATCCAAGGACAGAAAATTAGATAGTTGAATTAGGGCCTGTTCATACTTCGCGACAAGAGCGACTCGTCGCCCGTGCAAAACATGCATATCGATTAAAACCGAGCGCGCGCCGCCGAAAAGTGTTCATACTCGAGCGCCGGCGCCGTCGCTCCAGTCGCTCTTGTCGCTCTTGTCGCTTTTGTCGCTCTTGTCGCCTGTTCATACTTCGCGCCGGCGCCGGGAGCGACTGGGGCGACGAACGGAGTGTGGAGTACGTAATTACACCGCACTAGTGCTGGAAGACGTACTAGTGCTGGAAGGAAATTTCTGTTCGGACGTTCTTCACACAAAGGCAAGGAGGGCTTTTATGTCTATTTTGAGTGCCAGACTGACGATGTAGATAATATGATTGTTCGCTTCCGTCTGTTTCAGTTTCTAACAACTTTTTTGACTAGAAATATGTCTGTTTGCTTGTGTTTATCTCAGTTTCCGGAAACTTTTTACTAATACAACTGTTTGCTTGTGTCTGTCTCAGTTTCCAAAAACTAATGCAATTGAAGTTGAAGTTAGACGTGAAGACCTCTATTCACTTGATATTTTAGGCCACGAAGTAATGGTGCAATTACGTACACCACACTACGCCCGACGCCCCAGTCGCTCTTGTCGCTCTTGTCGCTCTTGTCGCCTGTTCATACTTCCGCGCGTTGCGCACGCTGCGCACGCCGTGCACGCCACGCACGCTGCGCTCTTGTCGCTGCTGTCGCGAAGTATGAACAAGCCCTTAGGTCGTTCATATAGAGAGTGCCCAGAAAGTTATCAACCTTTGAATTCTAATAGAATTCCTACCGCATTTGTTACATCAAAAACTTGTAGCATATTTTAGAGAGCAGAAAAGGAATATCTTAGAATGGGTTCAGTGTTGAGATGTTGGCATGTACTTATTAAACGAGCCGCGAAGTTTACTTGATTTGTTCGCCGAAGTTCTGAAGTCAAGAAGTGCATGAATAGGAAGATTTTTGCGCCTTGCTCTTCCAAACATTTTAGGCCATTTTATTTATTAAAGGTTGCTCAGACATTATGAACTTGTGCAATATAGTGAATCTGAAAATAGGCTATCACGACGTTCATCGATTAGGAGAGGGGTTTCTTGACAGAAAAAGTGTCGAAACTTAATTCACATCACGCAGAGGATCACAAATCACATCACGACCATTCAATTATTAGAGTGTCTCCTATAAGCCGTGCTCCCGACCTCACATCGTATCTTTGATACTGGTATGAAATCTATGGTAAATATACGAATTTTTAGCTGACATTACCCACAGCGTCTCATTGCCAAATATTTTGAAGTTCCTCGGACAAGAAAACTTCTTTATTTGGAAATAATGTCACTACCCATTTAACAAACTTTATGTACACAAAATGTTGGTTTTGGCCTTAGGTTTTGTGGATAATTTTAAGTAATTTAATTTATATTTATTTAGTCCTGGCGTGAATTACAGTCCACCAATCACACATGTAGAAGACCCAAACACAAACACAAAAAAATATGCACATATGCGGTCAAACCTGTCTAAAGAAGACATCTGCTGTCAAAAAATGCTTAAACTTATACTACAAAGACACGTTGTCAAACCTTCAAGTTCGCCAATAAGCAGAGGGAGATCCTTAGGCTCCGAAAAGCGAAGAAGTTAGACTTAACTCAAATCTTGGCACTTGGGAATACAGGTAAGTTGGGAGCATCAAAAAACTTTATGGCTTCAATGTTAAGGTATTCATGGTAATGAAAATGCTTTTTCAAATCAATGGTTTAGCAAACAGATGTTCGGAAACTTGTACATTTCTCCACTTTACACTACCAATCAAGCGAATATCGTAGTAAAAGTGCGATTAGCATTATTTTTTGTAAAAGTGCAATGAGTATTACTTTAATATTTTCAACATCAATCTAACCGGAGGAATTTTGCTCTCTTGCTCTTCAGAATGTGCTTTGGAACCTCAGTGCTGCTCATGAACTTTATGACCACACAAATCGTGACAAAGTTGTTGGTATAGCCTCTGTGAGAGAATTGTTCTTTGTTCCAGACAACATGTGGGCCATGTTCACCTTGTTAATCCTCTGTGAGGCGCTTATGTGCAGAGTAGCAAGTACGGTAGCAACATGGTGTGTAAAGTGTGCAACGATGACAAAAATCGAGGAGACAAATAAAAATTAAGCGAAAATAAAGCACTAATGAAAATAAAGGCCTTGCCGAAGTGGCGTTTGGTACCGTCTATGAGCTCGTCTATGTACAGTGGTTTAGGAAGACTACATTTTTTCTGGCTTCATATGCGTATGTGTAGCAGAAGTATGTAGTCGAGCCATTCTGTCCACAGAACGCCTGACCAGCATGGTTGTCACCTAATTCCATGCTTATCTCGCACATGGTGTGACTGTTCGGCGATTTATGCCTATCTTAGGGATCGCGTCACCTTTCGGCGAAAAGCGCGATGGTACCATCGTCCATATGAGTCGTGAAGTCCATATGAGCCCGTTCTGCAATGCTCCACGGTTACAAAGAACCTCCGCCATATGGGTTTGCTGAAAGAAGCTGGGCGAGGCCGATTAAGCAAATCCCAACAACGGATAGCTACGCTCCCAATCTGAGCACTAAGTTGCAAGGAAAGTTTTGTCTATTTTCGCGTGCTCATGTTATAAAAATTTCTAAATTTTAAACCTTAGTCATCCATCCGATGTTTTGTACACGTTACAAAAAAGAAGACTTGTTCTTTCCAACTACGTGTGTTTCCAAAGAATCCCTAACACGCGGTCCAACATCGCTAGTAGTGTAAGGCGCAGCATCACTTCGCGGAAAGTATGTGGAAGATGAGGGTTCGAGTCCCGCCTGGCGCAAAAGCGCAACAAAAGATCCTGTAACAACACATGCCTCTTTATCAGCTTAAACAAATGTGTTAAAACATCCCTAACACCTGGATTTCTTCGATTTCTTTTTCTTTCTTTTTCGAAGCATGCATGCTATTGTTTTCCGCGCATCCAACCTTTATGAGTTATAACTTATTCAAAAATCAAGCGAGGCAAATGCAAATGTAGCATCTGAAAGGCGAAATACCGCGAAGGGGATAAAATGCTGTGCTGCTGCTAGATCCAGCGATTCTTGGAGGACCAGCTTGGTTAGGAGACAAATGAGGACCTGAAACACACACTATAGTTGGGCATAACTATTGTCTTGGATCTTGCAGTTCTTTCCAAACAATTTCAATCAATACAATCTTCAATATTTTGTTTTTGCATCTAACTTGCCCTCGTTACTTTTGGAGCATGCCATCATTATCTAGACTCTCGCAACCCAAATAGTTGGCTTCTGAAATCCTGCTCAATGTCTAACGCTACCGTTTCAATCTTACATTGTTGCCTGATTTGTGTTTCTTTTCTTTTTTGTCGCATGGCCTTTTTTTGTTGTTCTCACATATAGAGCACGTTCTTGAGACGCAGTTAAATGAATAAATGCGTTCTTTAAGGTCTTTTGTAGTCATTCATACTGAGACACGTTTTGTCTGCTCCAAGAAATATTACTTTCTTGTCATCATTTAGTATGAAAATTCGTCATTTCTACGTGTATGAGAGCTCGCCTGGTTTACATGACAAGGTCTTTTGTAGTCATTCATACTGAGACACGTTTTGTCTGCTCCAAGAAATATTACTTTCTTGTCATCATTTAGTATGAAAATTCGTCATTTCTACGTGTATGAGAGCTCGCCTGGTTTACATGACAAGGTCTTTTGTAGTCATTCATACTGAGACACGTTTTGTCTGCTCCAAGAAATATTACTTTCTTGTCATCATTTAGTATGAAAATTCGTCATTTCTACGTGTATGAGAGCTCGCCTGGTTTACGTGACACTATTGCTTCAATCAATTGAAGGGCACGTGTAGCGCAGTGGGAGGAGGCGCCGACTGTTGCCAGCACCCAATACCAGATTCCTGATTCGAATTTCCCGCCCAGGCCAACCAAGCCTCCATCCCTCCGGGTCGGTGAATTGGTACCAGATTTGTCTGAGAAGGATAAAACACTGACATGTTCATCGGCTGGCCACCGCAAGTCATGGCCAAATACGCATTCAAATCGCCTCCACGACATCCCGTAGAAGTAGAATGCGTGGCGCATCCCAAAAGGGATTGAATAACGCCGTCCTTTATCCTTTTATCCTTTATTCCTTTAATAAAGTCGTCATATCAACCTCGCCTGCCGCCAGCTCCTGCCGTGGTCGTCATTTCTTGGTTGATATGACGAGGTTGGGGTTGATATGACGAGGTCATTTCTTGGTTGATAGGCGATGTTGATATGACGACTTTATTGAAGGAATAGTGTCATGTAAACCAGACGAGCTTTTATACGCGTAGAAATGACGAATTTTTATATTACATGATGACAAGAAATTAATATTCCTTGGTGTAGACAAAACGTGTCTCAGTATGAATTATTACAAGGCCAAAAAGACCTTAAAGGACGTATTACTCAACTAGATGACTGAGCAGAGGTGTTGCTAACCTCTGGATGAAACCTAGGAGTTATATCGTCCCAACCAAGTGCGGACTCCCATACGTTGGAGGCCCACCTCCCAGAATAAATCGTGCTGAAGTACTTCTTCTTTAATCCGTAGTTTCATGCAGGGACATTTGAGATTAGGTACAACTGCTCTGATTTGAGCACTCCCATCTGTGAGCTTCTAGGAAACTTTTGAAGCCTGTTCTACTCAACTGGAAGTCATTCCAGGTAGTCTGAATATCCACAGCCGGACTGATGCGTTATTTCGCTTTAAGGTCAGCTCAATCCACATAGGGATATATACAAAAGAGGCGTGCCGAACTAAAGTTAAAGCTCTTAAGTCTGAAGCCTAGGAATGGCAGCGAGTCAACCCTTGTTGCATGACGACCTATTTGCTCATCTTTTAAGGACCGTCGCGTAAAAGTTGAATGAACCCTACACAGATCAGATCAAGGGCCGTCGTCATGCAACGTATTCTTCAACCTAACCCTAGCAATAAACGGCTTTTTTAAGCGAACATGCGGATGCAATTCATTTGGGAAACTGTGCTTGTGAACAACGTGATTTCGAGTTTGCCTCGCCTGATTTCAAACGCCATAATTCGTCGGAGTCATTCGCGAAGTCACCGATCAGGTCAAGGATCCCGGCCTCAGGGCCTCGATATTCAACGCCTCTGTACTGCCTTCGATGTGTTACGCGACGGAAACCTGGCCCGACAACAAGACAATCGCCAGAGCAATGCAAACTACGTATCGTGCACTGGAGAGATGTCTTCTGAGGACAAGCCTTCGTCAGCAATGGCAAGAAGGCCTACGAAGCTCGGAGCTACTGGAGAAGTCGCAATTAGCAGACCCGCTGCAGTACATGAAGAAGTCCAAATATCGCTGGGCTGGACACCTGCTTCGACGAAAGGACGATAGATGGAGTCTCCGTGTCAAAGAATGGCTCCCGAGAGACCATAAGAGACCACTGGGACGACCGGCAACGCGATGGGCGGACTCATTCTCAAGATCTTTCAGAGAGCGGAGTCTGCCTCACTGGATGCAAGCAGCCAGAGATCGAGCGGTCTGGAAGAGTTGTGGTCCCCGCTGAGAAGATCTCCAGCCGACAAAAGGACCATCAAAGTATCAAAGTAAGTAAGTAATTCGTCAGATATTGATGAAAATGTGATTCCTTAATATCCTCCAGGTCGACATAGAATTTAGGAATTCCACACATGGCGCAGACAATAGTTTTTAGATTGAATAGAAAACTGACCTCCGAGCCAAGTTATGGCTTTTTGAATATACACCTCGAAGTCTGACAGAACTTTCATTGTAATCTACACACTACGAGGTTCAGCCTTCGTGGAGATCGCTCTCTTCCTGAAGCTGTACATCATAAGACTGAAGGACCGGTCACCTACATAAGGGAATTCTGGTATAATTCGGAGCTATGAAGACTAATCCCTCCGAATTTTCACCCCATTCAAGCACGTGACGTCAGAAAACGGACTATAAGGAGGGTACTCCTTATTCCACTGTTCATCGACTCTTCCTTGCTGATGTTGCCTAATATTATCAGAAGCATTAATATATCCCAAGAATCTGAAACGTTCAGCATACTTATTTTTTTCAGGAAATCAAAGTCCAATATAGAACGTCACGGTTTCTCTATTTAAAAATTTCACGCGAATGAAAAAGCTTGCGGTGTAGTTGGAGGAGGCACCGCCTGTCGCGTGCACGCTCAATCGATTTTTTGGCGTGGCTCGCACCCAAGCCAGCCAAGTCTTCTTCCCGGGGCTGCGTGGTTTGCCTGAAAGGGATAAAGCACTGAATTGCCTATAAGCTGCCCGTCATTTGTTATTGCATGGTTTGATATGCACTGACTCTACTACGTAATTGCTGTAAATGCACAAAGCTAAGTGCACTTCGGAAGAGACTACTATTTATACAGACTCTTATCGCTTGTCGTTTTCTCACAAAGCTATAAACAATCTAGCGCTGCATATGTAATTGCACTTATCCGTAACAAGCGATTCGGTGTTATTTAGGATCAATGTCGCATGCTGCCAGCCGGCTACCTTCTCTTGAGGTAGAAGAAAGAGAAGGAGTTTGAAGTTTGAAGTTTGAGGAGAAATAGTTTGAGCATTGAAAGAGTTTATCACTGAACTGATAAATCGTCACCAAAGTTCGAGGCATGCTGACAGGTTCACAATCACATCAACACCGATGTCGTAATTGAGAGTACAGTGAGGGGAACAAGTATTAGGTCGTTTCGTTGCATGGCCGATTTTGACTGAAAACTTTGACACATCATAACTTGGTTTGAAGCAACGTTATTAATCGGAATAAGCATCATCACAATGGAGACATTTTTCACAATGCCACAATAGCAAAGACATTCCATCTTTTTAAAAATCACCACTACGTGAATGATAAAACATAAAAAGTTATTTTCGATATCATCTTGGTTTTTGATCCTTCAAATGACAAGAGGCTAAATGCATGAGAAAATGGTAATCGGTAGGGGACAGACCTGACGAGTATGCTGGATGTGACAGAGTTTCGTATCCCAATTCATCCAGTTTCTGGACAACAATTCACGTCGAGTGCCTGCTCGTCACGTCGAGTGCCTGCTCGCGTGCGGCGGCGTTCTCTGCGACTCTTCCTATTAAGTCATCTGCCGCTATTTTTGCGACTACTACTCAGCTGTACTGTGATATTCTTCCCGTGGTCGATTCTCTGTTCAACCCATTGTGACCAGTCGGCTGGGGCGTGGAGTCTCAGGATCTGCTACTACATTCATCGGAAGGATCAATACGTATCGTTCGTCTGCCGGCACCCTTGTGGCGGGGGTTATTTGATAATTGATTAGTTGATCTCTCACGCCACCCTATCAGGTCAGGCTATTTTCCCTCGGTCGATCACTACATCACGATTTTTTTTTCGAGTGAAACATGGATACTCCCCTCTCCAGTGCCGTGGGACAACACGTGCGTGCTAAGAGGAACAGGACCGCGACTCCTGAGGATGACGCAGATCATACTCTTCAATCGGCTGTCAACCTCTTGGTCAACGACGATCAGCTACCGCACCATCTCAAAGCAGTTCTGGGGCACGTGTTGGATAAATTAACTAAACTGGATGTGCTGGTCGAGCGCAATCGTGAGTTGGAGATTCAACTTAAGGCAGAAATTGCCGAAAAGAATCGGTTGCTCGATGAAATCCGTATTTTGAAGAATAGCCGTGTCAATGATAGTCGCCCTTCCTCTCCCCACATTGTTGAAAGAAATGCTGTTCAGGAAGAATTCCATTGCTGTGAAGAAAAGGAAAGATTAAGATCGATTGTAATAGCCGGTGTTGACGAGTGCAATGATCTAGTTGTTTCAAATCGCATTGCATACGATTTTAACTGCATCAAACATATTCTTTCATTTCTATCGATTGAATGTGCTCCTGTTACCTTTTACAGAATGGGAAGACCTAAGCATGTTGGTTCTCGACGTCTTCTCAAAGTTGTCCTACCCAATACTTTTTTTAGGAATGAGGTTTTGTCAAGAGCACCTAGACTTAAGCAGTTTCCGGTGAGTGGCGTTTACATTCGCCCATCGCTTCCAAAGACTGAACTAGCTCGCCTCAGGACCCTTCGTTCTCAGAAGTTGTCTTCTTCTTCAAATGGTATGCAAGTTTCAAGTGCTACCCCTTCTAATGTTGTGACCAGCACTCATGTTCCTTCTGCCAACAATGCTAGCCCGATTGTTTCTGCAACAAATGTTAACACCAACTCGGGAAACAACTAGGGACTCTTTGGTGCTCGATAACTAGGAATAAGGTCATTTCTTGTCTTTCTACGAACATTCGGTCTCTTCAGAAAAACGTCCAATCATTGGTTTATTTTTTGTCCAGGAATGACTGTGATGTGGTTGCGATTGTTGAAACGTGGTTAAACTCTAAAACTTCTTCCGAAGTATTATTGGGTGAAGTTTGTTCGACATACGAGGTATTTAGATGCGACAGATCCAGAAAAAAAGGTGGTGGTGTCGCTATCTTAGTCAAATCAGTCTTAAATCCCTCGCTGGTTTATTGTGAAACCGTTACAGAAGGTTACGAAATCGCCTGCTGCGATATTATAGCAAAACCTTCTCCCTATCGCTTGATAGTAGTCTACAGATCGCCACGATGTAGCGCTGAGAAAAGTGATCAATTGTTCAAGTGCATAAGTGATATCACCACGTGTAGACACCCTTGTGTGTTGATGGGGGATTTTAACTTCCCCGGAATAAAGTGGTCTGGTACTCCTCTACCTTACTGTGCTCAGTCTAAGCAGTTTCTGGATATGCTTGCAAATCATTATTACCGTAATTTTGTTCACAATCACACAAGAGGAAAAAGTATTCTTGATTTAGTGCTTTGTAATGAAAATGGAGCTATAAAAAATGTAAAGGTAGGGGATCCTCTGGGAACTAGTGATCATGTTGGTATTACGTTCTGCCTAAAGACTTACATGGAGATTAGCCCCTTTGTCCTCAAAAAAGACTTCAGAAACGTTAACTACTCTCTAGTCGGAGACTACTTAGACAGTATTGATTGGCTAGGTTCCTTTCAAAGTTGTGTGAGTGTGAATGAAATGTACGAGCTGTTCATCTTTGTCTTGAGGCACAGTATTGAACTTTTTGTTCCGTGGAAGAAAGTTCCCACCATTATGAAAAACTTACCTGTTCACTTACATTCGGCATTCGTTAAAAAGTCGCAGGCATACAAAATAGCCGTGCGCTCAAATCGTGCTGATGATTGGTGCGCTTACAGGAAATTGGTGGAGAAATTCGAAAAGAGCTTAACCAAATATAACTGTTCAGTAGAGAAGAAGTTAGTTAGCGCACATAGGAAATCTCTTCTTTATAAGTACATTAATTGCAGAATCAGGGCAAGAGCTAAGATCGATGCGCTTAAGAAAGACGACGGATCGTTAGCAATAACGGATTACGAAAAGGCTGAAGTTCTTGCAAATGAATTTGGAAGGATATATGCAAAACAGGATCTCCCAATTCCTTGCGGGGAAAACGTTCGCAGTTTCGATGTCATGCAAGATTCAGTTTGGTTTCATAGAGACGAGATACTTAATCTCCTGCTCAAATGGCCGTCCAGCTTCTCGGTGACACCAGACGATGTTCCCTTTAGTTTTGTAAAGAAAATTGCTTCACATCTGGCCACTCCCCTAGAGTTTATTTTTAATAAGAGTTTTTTCCTTGCCGAAGTTCCGTTGAAATGGAAACATTCACTTGTAACTCCCTTGCCCAAAAAGGCGCCTTTTAATGTGGCTAGTAACTATAGAGCAATTAGTATTACTTCTATTTTTTGCCGACTTTTCGAAAAGATTTTAAAGAAGAGAATTGTGAGGCATCTGGATAAATTTCACATTATTCCTGAATGTCAACATGGATTTAGAAAAGGAAAATCCACCGTTAGTCAGATGCTTGAAACTTTGAATGATTGGACTTCAGCTCTAGACAATAAATACTCAGTGGATGCGGTCTACTTCGATTTCACAAAAGCCTTCGATAAGGTTTCTCATAATTTGCTTATCAAAAAACTTGACATAGTTGGAATTCACCCTAGAATTGTAGCTTGGATAAAGGCTTTTTTGAGCGATCGCACGTTCCAAGTACGAGTCAAGGATTCTCTTTCTAACATTAAACCTATATTCAGCGGTGTACCGCAAGGGGGTGTTTTATCCCCCATTCTCTTTAATATTTACACTTTCGATTTGCCCGCAAAGGTTGGTAGTGATGTCGTTTGTAAAATGTTTGCTGATGATGTAAAAGTATACAAAACAGTCGATTGTAATTTAGATGTAATGGCGATTCAACAAGCGGTTGATAATGTATATTCTTGGTCTCAACAATGGGGTTTACCAATCTCACTTGAAAAGACTAAAGTCCTTCACTTGGGTTCCAACAACTCTGAAGCGGATTACATGATAGGAAACCGTATTCTGACGAAAGCTGCTGAGTTGAAGGACCTCGGATTTCTAATAAATCATAGGCTTTCTTTTGATATGCATTGTGAAAGTATTGCCTCAAAAGCAGAGCAAAGAGTGTTCCTACTCTTTAAGGCGCTGCGCAGCAGAGATCCTTGCGTATTGTTAAATGCTTATAAAATGTACGTTAGGCCTATTGTCGAGTATGGAACTTGCATATTTTATCCACACAAAAAGAATATAATACAAAGGTTAGAACAAGTTCAAAATAACTTTACAAGGAAGCTCTTAATTAGAGCTCTAGGTTTCACATACAAGAGCATTCCACGTGGTGCCATCAGAAACAAGATTCTCAACCTTGAACCTTTACTGAGAAGGAGGGTAAAAAATGATTATATAATGGTCCACAAGATTTTGCATGGGAACATTGGGCTGAAGCGTCCGGAATTCTTTGGTCTGGCGTCATCTAATACTAGAGGTGGGTCTTACAAACTTCACGTAAAAACGTCAAAAACGTCTCAACGTCGCAACTTCTTCACAGTTCGTGCAGGCCTGGAGTACGCTAGGTTGAACAAAAGAATTCATTTTCCTGACAATCTCAATAGTTTTAAAAAAGTTCTCGATAAACACTTGAAGTGATTCCGTAGTAGTTCCTGAGTTAGTGTTGTAGCAATGCTCTCTGTTTCTTTTCTTTTTTTTTTTGTAGGTACGTTCTCTTCAATTGTGTTGTTTTGTATTCCGTTTTGTTTGCTGTTACGTATAGGATCACCGGTACTTCTCGATTCTTTTATTACCTCACATGCGCTATGTGCATGTAATAAAGTTGAAAGTTGAAACAATTTTTGAAACGTGTGGACGCGCGTTGTCATGCAGATCATGCAAAAGGATTGGGCCTCTTCGATCGACCAAAGCTGGCTGTTTTCCAACCAACTTTTGGTACATCACTTCAATTGCGGCACAGTACTTTTCCGCTGTGATAGTCTCTCCGGTCCTCAAGAACCTGTAATGGACTATATCAGCCACTGTCCCTCACACGGTTATCGCGGCCTTCTTTGGAAGGAGGCTTGGTTTCGGCATCTCCTTGGGATTCTTACTCTTGTCTAGTCATTGTGCGGCAAAAATCGAACCCCCCCCCCCCCCTGCCCCGCATGAAGATCCCTTTTTCAAAACCGATTCATAAGAAAGCACATTTTCCGTAGTTTTCAAAAAGTTCTTCGCTTTTTTGAATTTCCAAAAACTAACGAGTTATGAACATTTTTGTGAAGAAATTTTCTTAGACTCTGGTCGACTCTGTCCCGACTTCATTGGAAAAACACAAAAATGGTTATAACTCGGTTATTTTTTTGGAAATTCAAAAAAGCCAAGAACTTTGAAAATTACGGAAAATGTGCTTTCTTATGAATCGGTTTTGAAAAAAGGGATCTTCATGCGGGGCGGGGGGGAGGGTTCGATTTTTGGCAAGTATTTTCGCAAAAATCGACAAGAAATTCAACCTCCACGCCCACAAGAAGATCTTATTTTTCAAGAAAGATTAATGTATGGTAAGAAAGCTCATTTCTATTAATTTAAAAAAAATTTTGGCTTTTTAAAAATTCGAAAAACAAACCGAGTTATGGTCAACTATTCAAAATCTTTTCAATTTCTTCGGTCAAAAATTAAACACTATCCGCCCGCATGAAGACTTCATTCTTGAAATCTGCTTCTTACACGGCAGAAAGCACATTTCTCGCAGTTTTCAAAAAGTTTTTGGCTTTTTTGAATTTTGAAAAACTTACCGAGTCATGATAATTTTTGTGAACGTCAAATTTGGTTGCTCCGGTGACTTCGGAGCCAGATGGACCAGAGGTCGATCCTACTTATTCTATTCAGAAAATCGTGGTTTTTTCACTGTGCACTGATCAATGCTTGAAAGATAAGATCTTGTGGCAGAAGTTCAACTGCATAGGTTGTCTGTTTCAGGTACAAAACATTTATTTCTTCAGGAAAAACGGAAACTCTTTATACAATTTGCCCTAATCATATCAAAGATCGCTGCAAAAGAAGCTTGGTTTTTTTACTGTGCAATGATCACGACTTAGAATTTCATATGGTACAATTTCAGTCTCCGACGAGCTTTCATTCACAAGGTAGAAAATTTTTTCCGCGAGAAGTCCAACTTTCAATTGCGTCTCCGTCGGCGATTCGAAGAGTGCCTCAAAAGTTTTTGTAGGGAGATCACATAAGTCAGCCTTAGCAATTAACACTCGAAGCTTCATAGAGTACAATTTCTGATGCAGATGTCGCTCCCTCAGGTAGATGTGCAGGTGTCGTATCCACGAGAATCTCGGAAAATCTGAAAGGTTGAAATAGTTGCGATTAATTCGAAAACTACTGGCAAAAGTTCTTTATTTCTAACTGTGCAACAGTCGAAATATTGTTGTCAAAATATTACATATTCAAAAGATTATTAAACGTTTTTCACAAACAAATCATTTCAAACAATCAATGGAAAACATGTTTACTTCTGTGGACGAATCACCATTATGTTGACGCTGCACCTGAAAAGGAGAACCTGTTAAGGGGTACAAAAATCACATTAAAAGGTGAAAAATCAATAGAGATAAAAAATAAAACGATAAGTGATTGAGTCAGAGGGGGTCGTACAAAATTCGGAAAGGAAGGGGGGGTCGTAAATTTTCGGCAAAAATCGAACCCCACGCTTGACCCTGAAAGGAACAGAAGGAAAGTCTGAAGAGGAAAGCGTACCAAGCCATTTATCATCTTATAAGTAGTAACGAGATAACATCATCCTGTATTTGAATGTCATATATTTGGCACCACGACGGCACAGGAGGCCAGCCCTTAGGTACATATGTAAGACCTTTAGACACAAAAAACATGTTTGGACCCAACTTATCCAATTGCTTGCGTTTGAGATCAACTTAGAGGAATGATTTGCATTTAAAATTGATTATTTGAAATTTCATTCTTTCTTCTCTTTCATTAAATCACACTGAGCCAGAGCACGTGGGGAGTTTCTTTGTATAGCTTTAAAGTTTTATTTAGCAAGCACATAATCACAGCACGAATAAGAATTACGCGCTACATATAAGAGCACATGGGCGGTTAAGCAACTGGCATAAGCTGAGATGCTGTTCTTATACTTGAAGAGAATACAGTCTTCTTATGCTATTAGGTTGTAACGAATTAAATGGCACTGGCTCGCGCCATTTTTTGGCTCGTCTTTACGCGTCTGGTCAAGAACAAACCGTAACATGTGGCATATCATTTAGAAGCGCAAACTTTGCTCTACCGGAGAGTTCCAAATTTTCTATGTAAAAGTGGGAAAACGTTAGAGTTTTATTGACTTTTTTGCAGATGGACAAAAGGGTAATCCGAGGCATTTACTTGTATGAATTCAAGCTGGGCACTACAGCTAAGGAGGCGGACGAGAAGATCAACGCCGCTTTCGGTCAAGGATGTTCCACAATTCGGACGGCGTATCGTTGGTATCAGAAGTTCCGGAATGGAGATGGGGGCTTGGAAGAACATGAAGGTCGTGGGAGGCATAGTGATGTTGATGAGGACAAGCTGAGAGATGTGGTAGAGGAGGATCCACACAAAGGTACCAGGGAGATAGCGAAGGTTCTTGGCGTCAGTCACAACACAGCTGCCCGGCATCTGAAGGAAATTGGAAAGACCAAAAAGCTGGAAAGATGGGTGCCTCACGAGCTGTCTGAGGATCAAAGAAACCGACGAAATGAGATCTCGTCCGCACTGCTTCTACGGAACGAAACGGACCCATTCCTTGATCGCATCCTAACCTGTGACGAGAAATGGATAATGTACGACAACAGGCGACGATCGGCACAGTGGGTGGACAGCGATGAGAGCCCCAAGGTTTTTGCGAAGCCGGAATTGCACCAAAAGAAAGTAATGGTGACAGTACGAATGACGTTGCAGAAATTGAATGAGCTGAGCATTGAAGTTCTACCACATCCTCCGTTTTCTCCCGACCTCTCCCCAACAGACTACCATTTCTTCAAGCATCTTGGCGACTTCTTGGTAAGGAAAATATTCAAATACCAACAGGATGCCGAAAGTGCCTTCGAAGATTTCGTCAATTCCAGAACTTCTGATTTTTACGCTACTGGGATAAAAAAGCTTGTGTCACGTTGGCAAAGATGTGTAAAATCAGAAAGTTTTTAATTCGATTAATAAACTTGCCTACAAGCCGAGATATTAACTGTTTAAATTTACAGTGGTTCAGTGCCATTTATTTCGTTACAACCTAATACTTATTATCCACAGAAAGTCTGTCTTCTAATAATAGGCAATTTGAGAATGCTCACAAAGAAAAGTGCTGTAGCGACTAGCGTAATTCCGCCAGAATGAGTGGAGAAATTAAGCTTATGTACAGTCCTCCAAATAACGACAAGAGGGAGAATTCAGTTTTTTCTTTCCTCTTTTCTCTTTGCCGGTGTGAGCAGAACATTTACTGAATGTCAAAGAAGAGCTTCTAGGTTAATCAAAATGTCAAACTTGAGTCCCATAAGGCTCCATCGAATAAAAATTTTTTTTCGAACACCAGCTTGCCAGTTCAAACAAAAACTGTCAGAGTCTACATAAATGGTAAAGTATTTCGGCTAATGTTTTACGGAAAGAAAACCTAGATGTTTCTGCTTGAGGAAGAATCCGTGAAGGTTAGTTTCATCAATGTATCTTACTATATACAAAAGAGTAAGCGGTTGTGTCCGTCCGTCCGTCAGTCCGTCCGTCTGTCCGTCCGTCTGTCCGTCCGTCTGTCCACCCGTCCTTCCGTCGGTCCATCTAGCTTTTCATAGACGTCGAGTGACAGGCGTTCGGGTTGAGACGAGGTGTGACCCACGCTAATGTTTTACGGAAAGAAAACCTAGATGTTTCTGCTTGAGGAAGAATCCGTGAAGGTTAGTTTCATCAATGTATCTTACTATATACAAAAGAGTAAGCGGTTGTGTCCGTCCGTCGAAAGAAAGTTTTTAATTCGATAGAAAGTTTTTAATTCGATTAATAAACTTGCCTACAAGCCGAGATATTAACTGTTTAAATTTACAGTGGTTCAGTGCCATTTATTTCGTTACAACCTAATACTTATTATCCACAGAAAGTCTGTCTTCTAATAATAGGCAATTTGAGAATGCTCACAAAGAAAAGTGCTGTAGCGACTAGCGTAATTCCGCCAGAATGAGTGGAGAAATTAAGCTTATGTACAGTCCTCCAAATAACGACAAGAGGGAGAATTCAGTTTTTTCTTTCCTCTTTTCTCTTTGCCGGTGTGAGCAGAACATTTACTGAATGTCAAAGAAGAGCTTCTAGGTTAATCAAAATGTCAAACTTGAGTCCCATAAGGCTCCATCGAATAAAAATTTTTTTTCGAACACCAGCTTGCCAGTTCAAACAAAAACTGTCAGAGTCTACATAAATGGTAAAGTATTTCGGCTAATGTTTTACGGAAAGAAAACCTAGATGTTTCTGCTTGAGGAAGAATCCGTGAAGGTTAGTTTCATCAATGTATCTTACTATATACAAAAGAGTAAGCGGTTGTGTCCGTCCGTCCGTCAGTCCGTCCGTCTGTCCGTCCGTCTGTCCGTCCGTCTGTCCACCCGTCCTTCCGTCGGTCCATCTAGCTTTTCATAGACGTCGAGTGACAGGCGTTCGGGTTGAGACGAGGTGTGACCCACGTCGTGTCGCGTGCGTCAAAAGACGTGTCGCCGATGTCGCGCAAAGGGCATCTGGGTTGAGAAGACATCTCACCGTCGGCGTTCCACAGGCGTCCGGGTTCAGGAGTTGTGTCACCCATGTCGCGCAGTGGGTGTCTAGGTTCAGAAGAGGTGTCACAGATGTCCCCCAAGTGGTGTCCGGATTCAGACGACGTGTCACCGATGTCGCGCAAAGGACGAACGGTTTGAAAAGACGTGTTACCGACGTCGCTCGACAGGCGTGCGGGTTCAGGAGTTGTGTCACCCATGTCGCGCAGTCGATGTCTAGGTTCAGAAGAGGTGTCACCGATGTCGATGAATGGATGCTTGGGTTAAGAAGGGGTCTTATCGATATCGTGCAAGGGGTGTCCCGATTCAGACGACATGTCACCTATGTATGACCAGTGAAGGGGGATCAGTAATGGGAGACCAGCAAAGGATGGTCCAGTAATGGGGGGAAGGAGTGGAAAGAAGGAGGACCACTGAAAAGGGGACCACTAAAGGGAACCACTGCAGGGAGAGGGCCCAGCAATGGGGGGGGGAGTGGAACGAAGGAGGACCAGTGAAGAGGAGACCACAAAGGGGGACCACTTCAGTGGAGGGTCCGGTGAGGGGGGACGGTAACGGGGGGGGGGGGGGGGGACGAGTGGTGAAGGAGGCCCAATGGAGAGGGGACCAGTATAAGGGGGGGGGGGGGGGGGGGGAGACGGTAAAGGGGACCAGTGAAGATGGGACCACTGAAGGAGGGGGTCCAGTGAAGGGGACCAGTAACGGCGGATTATGATTTTTTATCACTATCGTCCAACGGGTATCAGGCTTCAGAAGACGTGTTGTTGACGTCGTTACACGTGCATTGGGACTCAGCATATCTATCACAGACGATATCAACATGCGTCCGGATTCAGAACACGTGACCCCCACGTCGTACATCGTGCGTCCAGATCCAGAAGTCGTTCCACAGATCATACTTTGCACAGCATTCGTGAGAAGACTTTTTAAAGGCTTCGTTCGACAAGTGTGTGTACTTGACTCTCACTACGCCTTTATTTCTTTTTATTTCACTTCGGCACAAGTGTAAGGAGTATTGACGGGGTTGAGAGTGAGTGTAAGGAGAATGGTTAGTTATCGGAGGAACATGATTGCTGTCGGACAGTTAACGGTATCGAGCGGTCTACCGACACCCATTGGTTTCAATTATGTTTCCGCAGATTAAGCACTTCGGGATGAGACTCCTACAGTCTGTTCCTCAGGAGTTAGTAGAACATGTATGTACTTCGGAGAATGAAATGAAAGTAAGAGGGTCTATAGAAGAAAAGAACACGGTCGGGTGTTCTGTAGTCGCGGTTTGTGGGCGAAGCCCCCAACCAGACGTTTGGCGGCCGCGAGGCCGCTGAACGTCTGGTCAGTATATAATCTATGTATATTATGGGTACTGATCGCGTGATAGTAGGATTTTTTCTGCTTACAATGTGCGCATAATAGTGCAGTAGGAGGCACTCCGATTGCAGCGAGCATCCTCAATTCCAGGTTCTTGGCTTGGGTCCTGCGCGGGCCAACCAAGCCTATCCCTGCGGAGTCAACGGGTTGGCAACAGAAATATCTAGAACGGACAAAACACTGGCTTGTTCAGTGGGATAGGACTTGGACTGGACTGGTGAACTTCACTACAAGTCAATGGATAGGCCAAATCGCATTCATTAAATTGTCGCCATGATACCCAGTAGAACTAGAATGTTTGCGCATCTCAAGCAAGGTTTGATTAGCGCTATTTATTATCGTTTATTCTTTATCTCTATTCTATCGACATTTCGATGCCACTCTTTAGCAGATACCTGACATAAATCTTTAAACAAATTTGCACAATGAGATCGGATCACCATGTTTCCGTTCCTACGGCTAGATTCTGGAGCTTCGATTTCGCTAGTGTGGTTGAAGATCATTATACCACCGTGCATTTTCTTGATTTTTGAACGAAGTTTTTGTTGATTTTGCAGCTTGATTTTCTTTTGATTGATGTCTGTTATTTTTCAATTCAAGAGTTTTCTATGCTACAGTTCAGAGTGCGCAAAAAGTATTGCCGCACTAAACGTAAACGTTAGAAATAACAGCACATCATAAAATTTAGCAAGTTTTTATACAAAATGTCAGCAGTGGCGAACAGAGCAGCATCACTTGTATTTTATGTGAACTTCTTTGCTGCGAGTGCAGGAGCGAAGACAGGCATCGACGGTGCGCCGCAGGTGGTCCACGTCGATTTCGTTCCATGCTTTGACCAGATCATCCTTCACAGACTTCATACTTTTGTGGGAAGTAGCGCAGGCTTTGTTCTCCAGAAACTTCCCATATAGAGTAATTCAGCGGATTAAAATCCGGTCTATACAGAGGTCATTCCTCTGCCGAAATGAAGTCCTTGAAGTAGATGCGGCACCAGTCCTGAACAGTTCTCGAATCTGCGCAGGAGTCTAGTCCTGCTGGAAGACATATGGCTTACTCTTGAGGTGGGATTCGAATCAAGGAACCAGTTGCTTCTTTAGGGCATCAATATAGATAGTTCTACTGATTTATCTTCACTCCTGTATCCACGAAAACGAGAGGCGCTTGTGATGAATGCACAAACCATGATACTGGCAGGATGCGCCTTCCTTGCTGCGAGCCCTCCGCCAGAATCAGCACTTTTGAGGTCCTTGAAGAGTATATAACACTTTTCCGGGTTGAATGTACAAAAGTATCAAGTCAGTGAAGGTCAAAGCATAGAATGAAATCGACGTGGACTACTTGCGACGCACCGTCGATGCCTTGTCTCGGCGTCTTTGCCCCTTCATTCGCAGCAAAGAAGTCCATATAAAATACAGGTGACGCTATTCTGTCCGCTAGATCATTGTTTACATTTTGTACATAAACCTGTTAAATTTTATAATGTGGTATTATTTCCAACGTTTCCGTTTAGTGCGTCAACACTTTTTACGCACCCTGTAATTCTTTCGTGGGGCTGCATGTTCTGCTGATAATCCCGACCAAACATTGACAGCCACAGTTTTTCAGTGTGAATCCATCTTTAGTATGTGTCTATGAAGCCCATACGTCTAAATATTACGCAAAATGGTTTTCATACTTAGTTATAGTTGCTCGAAGGGTGTTCACGTAGCGCAGTTGAAGAATATTTTCCCCAAGTTATACGAAATGCGTATGAATTTCGTCACCCACTCCTCTGTTCGTCAGTCAATTCACGTGTAATATATATAAGTTTGTTACATTGCTTCAAAGCCATATGAAAGTATGTGTCACGAAACATAAGAGCAGCGAAACAAGCTAACAAATCTACTAGCAAGGGGAGTTAAAACGTCTACGAATACACAATAAGGAGACACTACGTCTTCAATGTCATGGAGGTTTTGATTTTTGCCTTCCCTACGGAGTACAGAAATCTGCTAAGAATTTCATGCATGTATGTATATCTGGAAGCTTGTTTCTTGCTTTCTTTCACCTGCTATTGGCAACAACTTTCTGCTCCGCCCTTCCTTCACGTAGAACTTCTGAACTTCTGCTACGCATTTACGACCAGCAGCCTCAAACTGCCTGATGACAAATCTATGCCTTTCATTTGCTAAAGGTAACCAGGACCAACACAGGTTTGATTCCTCGGTTTGTTCACGCTGTGCACAGTTTGAACTCTCTTATTGGAGGAAAAAGTCGTGGGTCCACACTTTGATCATCAAAAAAGAAGAGTTAGCCCAGTAGTAAAATAAAATAATTCTCTTACAATTCTCTTACAAATAACATTTATTTATACAAAGCCGTGCTTAACTTTCTAAATAAACTAATAGTGTGTTCGCTTCGGCTGAATGAAAATTTATATTTGTAAAAAAATCGTGGCCTCTGTTAAAGCAATGCGGAACTCAAAAAGTTTTGCGAATCATTTTCAGCTCTTCTTCTTAGAGCTTGTAGTGAAGCCTCCTGATTTGAGAATATAACTACAAGTTAGTTTAAAAACAAATAAGCTATATTTTGATAAAGCACTATTTTCAGTGAGTCAACTGCTAGTCCTTTTGAAAAAAAGCCTTTTTCGTGCCACTCATGGAAGAAATCTTTTCTTGCAAATCTTCAAAAAGAGCGCTTCTCCTGTAACATTTTGTGATCAATTAATTTTGCATCTCTTTTGGTACAATAATTGCTCCTCACTTTTGCTGGCCTTTGAAGAGCCAACTTTTGCAGCGATTTTTGTGTTCAACTTGTTTTGTACCTTTTTGGGCTCAATAATTGATCATGTTCATGTTCAAAAAAGCAGCTCTAAACATTATGCACATTGTGAATACTGCTCCATGGAATACTGCTTCATGGTACTCAGTCTTTCTTCGAGTTAAACCTAACCCTAACCATTACAGATCTCATCGGAAAGACTGAAAATTTAAATATTATAGGCAGTAGAACGTGGAGTAGTGAGTTGCGACATTTTTTAAAGGTGTCTAATAAAAATGTCTTCACTTGGGATATATGTATTTCACCAACAGGCAACAAGAATTTACAACAAGCAACTGCATTCCAGCCCATGATTTGCGTTTATTCGCAACAATAGTCAACACTTGTCCCTCAAGCACATGTGCAAGCCTTCAAAGCGACGCTCAAGTGGCAGACAGCATGTAATTGCCGTGACCTGACCCTCTGGCGGCGCCGAGTCTCGCCAATTACACCGTCTGGCAGAGCTGAACGTGGTCGGTAGATAGTTTCATTGGTTTTGAACCAAAAAAGGAGAACGTCTCGCTAACATCATCGGCTGCCACTTACTGTGTGGATTCATTTGGTACCAAACATGCCCTCGGAGTGGCGGTATTTTTACCCTCTTTTATTCCTATTTATTAGGTTTTCTGCCGTCATGAAGAGCAGGGATGTGCGGAATTTCCGTTTCCGTGTTCCGAATTCCGGTTTCCGGCCCTTTTGAGCTCTTCCGATCCGTTCCGTATTCTGCCTGTTTTTGGGCCGGTAGGCGGAAACTGTAATGGGCAGAGCTCCACACTAGTTTTCTATTGAACACAACGTATCAGTTTAAAAAATTTCTCCTTCATATAATTGTGAGAGCAATACTGTTTTACAACTCCAGTATTAATATTCTTGAAATTGGTTAGACTACCAAAAATAGCACTCAAAAATGACAACGGCTGGGTCCGGGGTAAAATTAATGTGCCACAAAGACTATGTATGCATTGTATGCTAAGAAAATGCACTCAACATTTGAATGATCATAGCATTCTTGATCCATTAGTTACAAATAACTATAAAAAAACTTTGTAAGCACATAGCGCAGTATCATGAAGCAAAGAGTTCAGTGAAGATTGTAGCATGCGGTTTGTGCTCCAAGATTCAATCAGTGCTCTTGATTGAAGGTGCAGATTTCAATTTTTAATTTCGTTAGGTGTGATATTCATCCATATGGAGTTACGCGATTCATTTTTAATGAAGCATCACGAATATCTAGCATGAGCTGTTATTTCGAATGACTATGGTGACCTATTGAATTCTGTCACAAAAGTACTGCTTCGAGAACCATCTTGGAAATGTCCTGCTGTGTCATCTTGGGCGTAGGATTTCTAGGCTGGCCAGACTGAATATTCCTGTGGAAGTGTGGACCCATCATGACCAATCAGTCATCCAGTTATCATCTTAGATTCCAGAATGAATTTGAGTACTAGTTTTGGTGATTACAATGTAACTGCTAATGTTAAAGATGCAGATACATGTCTGTGCAGTCCCCGTCCATGACACCACTGGTTTCTAAAAGTGTTGAGAGGAATCGCTTTCGTGATCAGAAAATCATCAAGGTGGCTACTCCAGTTTTAGACTTCACCCGAGTCAGTTTTTTATGCGGGTTTTTAGGTAACCTCAACTGATTAAGTCGGTTAAGTCGGTTAAGTTTAAGTTCAAGAAAATATCAGCACCAAAAAAAGTCAGCGAAAAACATCGCAGGAAATAGATATGGAAAGATTCCATGCTGAAATATAATAAAAATAACAAAATGAGCCCCTGAATTTGTTTTCGTTTATTGCTCAGCCATAGCTAAAGGGTTATCATAGCAATATTATGAATTCAAGCTTTGTCATGTTATGTTATGATGAGGATGAGCACTAGTCTGTCGAAGATTCTGCTGCTCGCAAAGTTTCGAGCAAGAAAAGGTGCAATAGAAGCCGTTTCTGAAGCCGTTTCAGATGCACTTTTGAAAAAATGGCGAACATGTGTCATTTCCGTTTCCGCGTTTCACATTCCGGTTTCCGGCCATTTTTGAGCGTTTCCGTTCCGTCTTTCGTCTTCCGCTTTTTCGAGAAAAATTTCCGCACATCCCTGATGAAGAGGTAATTCTCTAGCTCCGAAAAGGTTTAGTACATCTTCCTGTATTTCAATGTAGATTGTAAATTCATTTGTAGTAGATCAAAGTGCAATAATGTCTGCAAAGGACAAGGGATAAATCAATTCAGAAACCCATTGTAATCAAAAATCCTCTCAAAACATCCTCACAACTAATGATTTTCAGTAAACCTTTAAGGGTGCTCCCATTTAATCCAACATAATTGACTGTTGTATGGATGTATGTGTGTATGCTTGCTGCATGGACTAGCCATGTGAATCAAACGTCCGGATCAAATCTATTATGCTATATTGTTGTCAGCCTTTTATATTGCTTATCCTACACAATTGAGAGTTTCAAAAACACTGAATCTAGCTTCTATCTGTGGATGTAAGCCGTTGAAAATTGCTTCGTACAGAAAAATTCCTTACAGAAAGCGCCGACAAACTACCACTTTATACTGCGATACTTACGATTAGAACACGTTCTACCCTCTCTTCAAGAAGTCTTTTCTCAGAAGAAAACGGTGCGAACTACAAGGTTCTCCCAAAGTATATATGTGCACAACTGTGCTATGATAGAAATGCTACAAATAAAAGTTCAGCAACAATTTAAACACTAAAGTATAAAGGACAAGGGTAAGAGTTATCCAATCCTTCTGCAGAATGCGACACGCACTCCACACAATTCTACTTGATATCGCGGAGACGTAATTAGCCTATACAACGACATGCGGTAGCTTAGCGATGCGTAAGTCAGTGTTTCATCTTTCACGGACAGTTCTGGCACTAAATAGCCAACCGCGAAGGAATGGAAGACTTGATTGACAGGGGTGGGAAGTTCGTTTTACAGAAAGCGATTTAGCCGAGGCATCTTCCGACTGCACTACCACGTGCCCCGGCAGCACGTAGGAATCTCAAATTCGATTATCGGGCGTTATGGGCTCGTGGACTCCCTCTTCTACACTACGTTTGGGATCTAGAAACAAAACACGCTGCTGTTTTGCTTAAAGCAGTCAATGCTAAGCACCTAATCCTTTAGAAGAGCACTGTGGCTCCTCTATAGGAAATGATCATTGAATGTTGCGTTCGACTTCCTGTTTCCATTTCTTCGGATACACGCCGTGACCCCTGCAATTGCCATTATTACTCTGGCCGGACGGGAGAAGTTGGGCCGTGTCCCGAAGCCGCGATCTGCCCAGCTACAGCCCAAGATCTGCCCAGCTACAGGCCAAGATCTGCCTAGCTACGGCCCAAGAATCTCAGTCATCCTTTTTGAGAGCAGCACGTGCTGCCCGCGCTCGGCAGCACATCCTCACTTCGAAATGAGCAGGATGCGCTGCCGAGCTCGAGATGACCAAGTGCAGCGAGCTGGGCAAGTGGTTCCGCCCACTTTTGCATTCTTAGGCCGTAGCTGGGCAGATCGCGGCTCCAGGACACGGCCCAACTTCTCCCGTCCGGTCAGAGTATATGCCTACCCAAAATATACACATCTGGCACACCTCTACCGGTTTGGACGCGAATTTAACGCGCCCGAGGTGTCTGTTGAGAAATCTCGCCCAAACTCTTTCATAGAAATCGGAGGTTATTTATCGGCCACTGCGAAATCAGGCAGGTGCAATTAACTCTACTCATGGGGTGCGGGGACTTTTACTCACTTTCGGTCGCGCGTCTCGGGCGCGACGCCGCCGACCGCGGCAAGCCCGCGATGGCGCGACGAAAACGCGTACGGCTTGCTAGCTTCGTGCGCGTGGGTTCTGCCGATTATCGACGGCTGGCAAATTGCCAATCGTCGTCTCGCCCTCGCTGATTGTCTACGTTTGAGCCATGTTGCAGTATATGCATACAAGTATCGCGCCAAATTGGACACTCTTCTAAACAGGTCTAACACTTTTTAAAACAAAACGAGCTTCTTCAACGTTAAACTGGAGGCTCCAGAAAAAGTTTAGAATAATTTCATTCGAGGAATGAACCTCTTGAAAAAATGAACCCTTCGATTTTCAGAATGACTTCTTTAATATTTAATTTACCTACTCAGTAAGTGAAGACATTGTTTGAAATTTTATCAAATTCTAATTTTTTGAGGAAAATAATGGTTTGAAGCTTGTTCTAATGAGCAGAAAGGCAGCCATTTTTGTACCATAAAAAGAAACCACGCCATGCTCTGGTCTAAGACGTCGATATGTTTGGTTGATTGATAGAAAAACTTCTGCTTGCATGCAATTTCACACCTTTAATACACAAGCAAAACAATTTTAAAGAGCACGCATATCTTCACCTTGAAGCTTCTTGTAAGCGTCACTCATACTATTAATCAAATAAAAAACACGACGAGTTAATCGGACGCATGACGCGATCCCTTGTTAATATAGTAAATGATTGCTGCCTTATTGCGCATTAAAACAAAATTGAATTTATTATTTTTCTCAAAATATAAAAATGCCTAACAAAATTATTACACTCATCCAGGCATGTCAACTAAACAATTCCAAAGAAAATTATACCAAAATTTCCTTAAGCAAACAATTATCATGCTCTCCTTAGAAATCCTCTAGCTTGACCCAAAGAGGGTCACTTTGATTTGGAAGACGTTCACTTTGACTTGAAAAGCATCACGCTTGTTTAGAATAATTTCAACTCGACGTGAGAAGTAGCAAATTGGACGTGAAAATGGTATAAATATGGTTTCTACTAATGGTCCTAGGCTATCAGATATACTATTATCACTAACCTCCTACTAATAGTGGAGACATCACAACAGTAGTCTCAACAATAGTCAGCTGTTGGTGTTAGTTAGTTTGTTGTTAGTCAACAGCGAAAGTTCGCAGTAGCCAGTTCTCGTTCGCAAGTTCACGCAGCAAAAAGCCCCCATGGAACTCGTATGAGTAAATCTCGTGAGGACCGCCAGTGAATGGCTGGCGACGTCGCGCACGCGGCGTGCGCGCGCGGCGGCCGGCGCGGCCAAAAGTGAGTACAAGTTCCATCCCCCCCCCCCCCCCTCTACTCATGAACCTTCATCGCTTGATATTTTCTCACTTACGAGTGAGTAATTGCTATACGCGCTATGAACAAGTTTAATAATTTTTTCCAGCTACAAATAAGCTTCTTGTCAAAAGCCAGATAGACTTCACCTACTACAAGGTCCAGTCTACTAGGACACATTGCGACTTGACTCTCCAAGAAGTAGTTCTTTGGTAGCCTTGATGTTTCTTGGGTGGTGTAGCAGGTGTTTTGACGTTTCAGCAGATGTAGGACAGCTGGATGGCGAATACTTTTTCTGTCGTGAAAACAGTCATCGGGCGATCACCATTCAGCACTGTATCGAAAGACTGCTAGTGCTTGTTCGTGTTCTTTTTCCTCTCTCTAGTTACCCTGCATCTTGTTGGATACATTCTGAGCACCTCTTCTTAGATTATCTATCTCATAAGAAACTTTCAGACTTCTTTAGGTGTTCCGTTAGATGCTTTCAATGTTAATTTTCATAAAAGTTGCCACTAACCTTCCCGGTAATTGAATTTTTCATTAATTAGTACATAAAAATAATCTCAAAAATATAAATAGACTTATAGCGCTAGATGAGTCCCTATCTGTAGGTGAGTGCAATGAAACTAACGTGGATATTGCGTCCAACCCAGATACTGCCGATGATGTAATGGTGTGGAATCCTGCCCGGTTGTTGATGATGTATGTAATGCCCGGAAGGCAGAGCCTGTGGTGCCGAGCCCTGTCAAGGGTTTCATAGCAGCGAAACATCCTTGTAACCTCCGTAAAAGCTACTTTAGGTTTAAATAAAACTGCCAGAAAATCTTTCCTTATCATTTCAATGCGCAATGGATAGGCCTCTAAAGCAGATATAAATTCAGATGCCTTCCATCTACATAGAGGTACGATAGGAAATTACTAAGAGAGCCACCACCGAGGAGTTTTCGATTTATGATCTTTCAAATTTTACTCTTGACAGCATGGACAAAAAAGTGACGATACATTCCAAGCTGCTGCCGATAGAGATACTTTCGAGAAAGTGGTTCAATATTATTCGGCACAATTAGCACAGTCGGAGAAGGTGCTGACTGTCGAAACCTGTTAGAACCTGGTAGAACCTGGTATCGGGTGCTGACTGTCGCGCGCACCCGATACCAGGTTCTTACACAGTACGGATTTTCCTCCCAACCCATCCAAACCTTCCATTCCTGCGGGGTCGGTGAAATGGTATCAGTCTTGTCTGGGAAGCTCATTTGTTCATCGGCTGGCCACAGCAAGTCATTGTATGGCCAAATATGCATTCAAGTCTCCTCCATGACATCCCGTAGAAGAAGAATGCATATGAGCATCCAAAAAGGGATGATCAACGCCGTCCTTAATTCTTTATCTTAATATACTTGCTTTGGCTAAGTCTACGTCAAGGAATCACATTATCTTCCCTCTGCGTTGGTATCTGTGCCTTTGGTTTGAGCTATTTATATGTGCCTTACAAGTGTTGTTAGTTTTGAAATAAGTTTGAAATAAACATTCTAGGAAGGTACATAGTGTCTTTTGTTCTCAACGAACAGTAGTCACGGTGAAGTAACCCACCTTACTTGTCTTTGTGAGTTTACGACACTGCTTTTAAACTCCCTTAAAGGCAGAACGAAGAAATGATGGTAGAGATAGCCCTGCAGTAATCAAATGACTTCGCGATCTCGTTTTTTAAACAACGGCGCAGCAGACATACAGTTATCTTGAAGGAATCTCCGAATGAGGCATCCGATGTATTGTTCGTACAAATTAATGACTCAGAAATGATACGGGCTGTGTTCCGCGCAATGGCGAAGGAAACGAAGTCCGGTTTTTTAAGCGATTAGGAAAGTGATCTGGAAACCCCTTCAAGGCAGCTCAAACAGAATTCGGATATTAGTACGCCTCACTTGGCACTGAAGAGATCTAGCAGTCACTTTCACTGTCGATAAGTTTCCCGGACTTTATCTGCATATAATCGGCTACATATATTGGCTAGTGCTCTTATAACGCAGTCGGAAGCGTCTTCGACTATTTTTAGACCAATGTTTCCGTGATTCTTCGGGTCTGTTGACCTCTATCGCTTAGGCTGGGAAGAGCAAATCGCTACCCTGTCCATGTATTTAAATCGGTTCCACATGTAGTATCTGTGGCTCATCCCATTCAAAGTTTGACTAACGACAACCTTTAAGCCTTTTCCCCTCTACTTCTACATTTGATTTTCCTTCGTTGATTAAAATGAGCTTGTGCTTGCCCATTTTACTTTTTTGAGTAAGCACGGTTGCCACCCACAGTTAGCATCCGTGTTTTAATACTTCTGATAATTGCACTTTCTAAAAATAGGAGTTTATAGACTTGATAAACAAACGTAACTGAGAAGTCCTACTTGAGTTAAACAATTAATGTGCTGTTGAGAACCGATAGGACTGGAGGAGTAGTGCTTAAGACTAGGACTTCTTCACGGCGATTGCAGGAAGCTTTCTTGACCTTATCTGTTGTTTTCGAAAGACTTGCTCCGAACACATAGAACGTTGTTCAATTCAATGAAATTGTGCAAATGAATAAAGCGTACCGTAGCAGGGGTAGCAATAAGACACTATAACCTAGGCGTGACAGAGTCGAAGACTAAATGCGACGAAACAGCAGCAAACCATTTGATAAAAGCATTCACCGTAATGAATAGCAACTTTTTACGTTAGTTATGTTCTCCTTGCAATTTCGAAAAAAAACAAAATCACATCCTACCTTCTTTTGTGCTGTTGCTTTGTTTTAGTCACTTCCGATCTATCCTAGTCCGGGTGGGAGGCCACATAACTAAAAAGTAAGTAACAAAATGAATAGAGACTTACCGAGCGGCGCCTAGAGAACGAGTTGGAACCTAAAAGAAACCAAAAACGAACGAACAAAAGAATAAAAAATCGCCGCGGTTTTCAACCGTCTCGGCGGGCAAAGAGCAACGGAATGGAGGCATGCCGCGTGCTGACCGCTGTCTGACATGTTATAACCAGGATCTAACATGGTGAGGAGGGCACACAACTTCGCCTGCATACAACCGCAACAAATGCAACTTTTCGTTTTTTTGTTTGTGACTTTTTCTTGTTTAGGGTCCTATGTTGTTCTGTAGGAGCCGCTCGGTAAGTCTCAAGTGAATATGTTACATATAATACTTTTTAGTTATGTGCCCCCCGGACTAGGATAGATCCGTCGCTTCTTCTTTAAGTAAAGTTGGTATTCCTATGAATGGAAAACACGTTGCTGTAAAAGCACCCAGATGAGGTTGCATTCTGTTCCTCGAGCAGCACTCCTTTGAACGCGCAAAGAACCACGTCTGATGCGTGAGGAGACAAGTTATGCCTTGTAAGGGAATGCCGACTATTAGCAAGGTCACCCAGCGCCGCGCAGCCACCTGGTTCAACCAGATGGTTGAATTCCCACCACTTCCTCACTCCCACATGAGACTATGCCTTCTTTGTCCTCACAGCATAGATTTTTTTAGCTATCTATTCATTAATTTGCGGATTTAAATATTAGGGGGAGGGGACAAAAGTAATGAAATTGAAAAAAATCTTTATCTCTTTATAACTCAATTACAACTCAACGATGCTGAGGAATGTATTTGCCATTAAGGGCAATGACCTTGCTGCCATCGCTCAGCCAACTTCCTGATCCCATCCTTCCAGAAATGCATGGGCCTGGTGTTGATCAACTGCTCGATATGGTTGTCAAGGACTGCTTGGGTTCTTGTGTCCCTTCCGACCAGGAAGTCCTGTAGGCTCAAGAAGTAGTGGTAGTCACATGGAGAGATGTCCGGCGAATACGGTGGGTGAGACATGTGAACGTAGCCCAGCTGGCCAAGCTTATCCGTGGTTACTTGTTCCCGATGGGGTCCGGCGTTGTTGAAGAGGAGAACCTTCTTGAAGCGCTGAGAATGAATAAGAGCGAATCGCCGGCCCATCTCTTCTCTTTCGCTCACCATGGCCTTGGAGTTCATCGTAGTGCTCTTGGGAAATATCTTCCGGTAAACCGATCCATGGGCGCAGACCCAAAAGCTTCAAAGGTGCTTCTCGCCGTGAACATCTCGCCGAACGAAGGTCGGTAACAGGTCACCAGGCCTCACCCAGACTCGCTGCTTGACAGGGTTAAGGTAGAAGACGTACTTCTCATCTTGCGTGAATATTGAGCCCAGGCTGCTAGGGGTTGGGAATTGGGCGAGACTTGCGCGACACAGGTCGACTCGTCAGACTGGGGTTTCGGCATGAGGCAGACTGGGGTTTTGGCATGCTTCTAGAAAGGGCGGAAGTGGTAACTTCTCAGATGGGCTTCAGTAAGTAGCATACAAACATACAAATACGATAAGCACGAAACCAGACTCCAGTCACGAGATATATAGACACGGCATGGGGTGTCTCATTACTTTTGCCCCCCCCCCCCCCTAATAGACTTTACATGCTAGGCGCTTTTTTCATTTACAAAACACTGACTACAATTCCACTCAAATTCTTTGAAACCACGACGTTTTGCGACAGATTGGTCCGTAGCAAAGAGTCGCATTGCTATAACTTGCTTCCAGCGGACTTTGCTGGCATTCAAGCTTTCCCAAACGCTTCCCCTTTTCAAAGAGATAGCAGATAGCGTCTAGCAGAATTCAGTTTAAAAACTGGTAACCTAGTTGCGAAGCATTTTCATCTGTAGATTGACAGCCGAAGTCAATGCTTTCTCTGTAGGGCCTATTATTCGATGTTAGACATCAGCAAAAAAAGAAAATGGATGCTTTCGTGCAAATCTTGAAAAAATGAACTCTGAAAATTCCCAATGAACTCTACCTCATCTAGTCTAGAGAAGAAGCTGTGTGAAAATGTAAAAACGAAAGGCGAAAAGCCTGTTACATACAGTGTGAAAAAACCGACGCACCATTAAATGCTTTTTTGAGGATTATTCTATGAATCTAAAAACCAACTCCTGGAGAACCAAGGAGTCCGTGAATTGTGGGTGCGAAATGTTCAACTTTTTGCTGCTGTGAACTTTTTTTTCTATTAATAAACGTTTTCAATCACCACGTATAACGCAAGGACAAAATAGGTTTTCTTCTAAGTTAGTTAGAAGCTAAAAATACTTTAAAACTAAAACGTTATCTATGCAGCAAACTTTTCGTACGCTGTCAACGATCATGTAGATTATAGAGCGCATATCACCTAGATTGATCAGTAAGAATCCGAGAAATTTTCAAACATCCAAGTTTTTAAAGACGTGTGAATATTATTTTGACACATGCTGTATTGCAAAATAGCAAGGCATTACAAAATAGTAAGAGACACTAGGGAAAACGACTCTGAAAACAGCACTGTCGAGGATTTTCATTTTAGACCGACACTCCACCGTATGAAGACCTAATAACATTTAAATAAAAATAAAACGAAAATGTTAAAAAGTCAATTTATTCGTGTATTCAAAGGTTTGCCGTTATGAACAAATTTAATTGACGAGGTTGCTTTTGTGCTTCAGTTTCAGAAGTTTTTCCTTCGCAAAAGGATCGCGCTTCTGCCCACTAACTTGTCCACTTAGCGTTGCTTCTATTTCACTTTGTTTTCGTTGTGATTCCTCCAACCATGGCTTGGTGATCCTGCATGTCGATCAAAAAATCTTTCTTTCGTTCTTCTGAACTTAGAAATAGACACAAAATTAAACAGGACGACGATTGCCAGCTTTTCGTAGAGTGTGCGGCTAGGGACAACTCTAGTCACTTAATAGTCGTCCTACCGCCAAACTCGAATAATCTAATCCAGACTACCGTCAGTGCCAATTCCTTGCAATCTGATGGCAGACGAGGTTCCCGTGTCGGGGTCTGGAGAGGTCTGTTTTCGCGTGCACCCTGCACGCGTCCCCCCGTCAGGTCTGCCCTCCTCGTCCCAGCCCATTAGTGCATGAAAGGGGTGGTTGTGGAACGAGTGCGTGTTGACTGCTATTCAAGCACCACACGGCTTTTAATGATTCGTCGTCGCTTAAGTGTCTAACGACGGAGAAATAAACGCAAATTCGCCGTCAAATCCGGATGTTTGCCTGTAGTGTGCGAATTTCTCAATGAGTATCATTCCATTATTTTAGCGATTTCTTCACCGGTCGAATTAAAAATACGTGCTTACATTTTTGTTATTTAATTAAAATGGGCCCGTGTAGGGCAGTCGGAGGAGGCGCCGGCTGTCGCGTGCACCTGATACCAGGTTCCTTGTTCGGATTTTCCGCCGTTTTCCGGGGTCGGTGAATTGGTACCAGATTTGTCTGGGAAGGATAAAGCGCTGACTTGTTCATCGACCCTGGCCACCGCAAGTCATTGTACGGCCAAATACGCATTCATATCGCCTCCACGACATCCCGTAGAAGTAGAATGCGTGGCGCTCCCAAAAGGGATTGAGTAACGCCGTCCTTTATCCTTAACTAGGATATTTTTTGTTGCGAATGAATAATCTGAATGTGTCCGCACTTCTGTTAGGGAACCTAGGAAATTATCAGATTACAATGATCTAACTATTTGTAATTTATTGACATTTAGAGAGGACTTAGATTTAGAGAGGCTCTCGGCTCATGCCTGCAAAAGATTTGTCAAAGGTTGAATATGAAAGAGTAGTGTTTGAAATGTTCCTTGTGATTTGTTGCTTACTTGACTAGTGCTCTTCAGTTTGTTGTTTTCCTTGATGTACACTTATCATGCTAGACAGTTGTCTATGCCTTAAATAAACAACTAGACAGAATAAATAAAAATTTAAATAATGACGACGTTAGCTAACCCTTATTTAGAGTGCGCCAGGCATTCTACTTCTGCGTGGCGTGCATTTGAATGCGTATTTGGCTTATACAATGCATTGCAATGAGCAGCCAATAGAAATTTCGGTGCTTTATCCTTTTCAGACAGATCTGGTACCAATTTACAACAAAGATGAAGGACTTGGTTGGTCTTAGCATGACCCGAACCAAGGTCCTCGATTTGGGGTGCCCGTGACAGCGAGCGGCTCCTCTGACTCCGCTAGCAAAAGCCCTCCTTCTCCATTTATATTTTTTATTTATTGCTTAACTCCCTTTTATTTGGTTATAACATTTGATATGACCGCAGAAGCAAGCTCATTTGCAGGTACAGGTTGGGTTGCAATACAAGATTTTTCTTGGCATGAAAAGGAGGCTTACATGTCGTGAGGTAGATCTAGTGGATAAATCATGCTTACTTTATCGGCATTTCAAGAAGCAGGGCCAAAATCCATAAAATCGATCGATGATGGACAGTCAGCCGATAAGTGCTTACTTATGAAGTCCATTCACCAGAACTGATTCGCATGGTGTCGAGCAGGTTAACCCTTAACAGAGAGCGATAGTTCCGATCGAGGTGTCGATCCCTTCATCGGCTATTGTGCGGACGGAAAGACGGACAAACGTTCATATGGAAAGGCGAGCGGACTGTGGCATTGTTTCACCTCTTATTGATGTCTTAATCCTTAATGTTGTTAATGTATACTGATCAACTGCAAGTGTCCGTGCTGCTATTACTTACATAGCTGCGCTATCAGACCGTTTGCAGATACATTCCATTTTCATGTCGAATTGGATAGGTTTCAAACCAAATTGTACACCTTTCAAATCAAATTAAACAGTTTTCACGTCAAACAGGACACTCTTATAAGCTAAGATTTTTCAAATCAAAGCGAACTTTTCTAAATCGAAACTAGCATTCTCTACACTAATCTAGAGGCCCTCCAAAAATGATCGAATAATTTTTTGTTCAACGAAAACTGTAGTATGACTTTCTTTTAAGTTTTAATTTACTTCCCAATTAGAGAACACATAGATTGAAATTATATAAAAATTTTATTTTTAGGAAAAACAATGATTTAAGGCTTGTTTTGAAGAGCAGGAAGGCGGCCATTTTATATTGCCGAAACAAAAATTGCACCATGCCTCCGCCCGAAACTTTGCGATTTTTATTCGACTGAAAGCAAAATTTCTGTTTGCATGCAGTTTCACACCTGCAAGCGGTGCAACACAAATAATTGTAAAAAACACACACATCCTAACGTTGCGTTGAACTTTTTGAGTGCATGGCGCGATCCAGTCTTTTGATGCACATCATGGTTGCTGCCCTGCTGCAGCTTGACACAACATTTAATTCATTATTTTTCCAAAAATTTTAATAAAATTATTTCACTCATTCAGGAGCTGAATAAAAAAAATCGAAAACCGTTATTTTAAGATTTCATTGAACAGAAAATTAATCTAACCATCTTTTAGAGTTTTTAGTTTAACCTATAAGAAGTTCGTCTCGATTTAGAAGACGTTCAATTTGATTTCAAAGTTCACAGGCCAGCTTAGAATAGTGTCCAATTTGATTTGAAAAGTGTCCAATTCGACGTGAAAATAGTGTAATTGCTTCTCGTTGTCCACCAGTGCAAAGGTCGCTCTTACAGTAATACAGACATGCATCTCCACGCATCTATGTGTGTGTGCACCTTAACTTGCTCCCATATTTATTTATTTGTTTATTCGCCAAAGGGTGCGCTAGTGCATCAAAGAACAGTAGCTAAACTCTCGACTCAAACTCAACATAGACACTTCAAATTCAAAAATGACCAGAACTAGAGAAAAAGCTCTCAGAATGATCAGAACTAGAAAAAAGGTTAAATTATTAAAAAATAATATAAAGCTGAAGAACATACGCATTCCGAGCGCCCGCTATAGGCGTTTTTGAAGAGGTTCGTTGGATGCCCTGGAGGACAGACGCTGCAGAGTTCCTACAGAATTGTGCATGAAATTTCCTGCGGGTGATGGGCTGTGGGTGAACGTTGTCTGAATTCCTTTTCTCGTTATCTGAGGGCAGCGAAATGATTCACATATTTTGGATCAAATGACTGTGCGCCGTCAAGGCGACTGGTTGTCTCGTGCGTCAAGACGTGTTTGGAAGCGTCAAGAGAGGAAGCGCGTCACCGTCACGTGCACTCATGGTGGAGGAACGTTGTCAACCCGTAGAACACACTTTTACAGCCGCTGCTTGGTCGCTGTCCGAGAGCATCGTTGACACAGGCCTTTGTAGTGATCGCGTGGAAGGTACCACCCATCTGGCTGGTCAGGAGGTTGGGCTGCTACTTTATTCCGGCCTTTAACGCTTTCTAGCGTATCTCGACAAATGATCTGGAAGTTTATCTCAAACCACGTTCACTAAAGACGAGAGCTAGGAGCATAGAGTATTTGTCAGAATGGGATTTCATTGCAAAGGGGTAATCAGGAGAGCAAACAGAGGAAGACCGCACCAGGTGGGTCAGTGAGAAGCGTGAGCCTCAGATGGCCCTCCGAGAGAGCCGATAGTGGCATGCCTGTTTTCACTGCCACTTTATCTCCGACGGATGCTTGTTTACGATCCTGGGTCAGCTGGCTCCGTATCCGCTGGTCACCTGCTCCTTGTCTAGGATTCAGGAGGACATCGAAAGGAGTTGCATGGTACACTGCAATATGCGCCTAGAACCTTCAGGACACTTGTTCATGTCTTACTGTGAAGTGGTAGGATTTCATGGCCAAACGCTCAGGCCTTGCGACGCCGCGTCGTTGATGGTTCGCGCAGGAATTATGCCCGAATTGGGTCAGAATAATTCAGAATCCCCGTGCACGCAGCATCCTAAAATGTCCCGACATCCAAGTCGCCTCCATTTTTCGCTTCACGCTTTCCGTCGCCGTGCTTGTTTTCGGCACGGGCTGGCTGACCGCGCGAAACATCGGATGCGAGTCGACGGCGAACTGAAGGGCATCCGCCGCGGCGACCAGACGCGATCATGTCACGCCACGCAGCGAGCGGCGTGGCGTCGGTCGCGCGAGCCTGCGGCTGCGCGTCCGGCTGCGCGTCCACTGCGTCGCCGCGCGTCGTCGACCGGCACACGTCGATCAGCGGCGTCCGCATTCGTGTGCGCATTCGGCCGACTCGCCCTACTCAGGTCGCATGGCCGCGCTTCGCGCCTCCCCCACCTCCGTCGCCGGCCGCGCCTTCCACGACGTCGCCGACGACGACGACCGCTGCCATGCACCTGTTCAGGCGTTCCCCTTCCTGCACATCCGCAGCCGTCGGCTGCGACGACGGCGGCCTCCTTCCATCAATCATTAGTCCTCGCTCAGCAGAACAGCGTCACGTATTAAGTGTTCGTCGACAGGAGCCGTTGTCGCCGTGTGCGTCACGAATCCTGTTCCTGTGAAGCATTAAAATCTTCCGATCACGCAGCACTAGCACCAGCAGCAGCCGGTCCCTCTTCAACAATATTGATTCCGATCCCCCTCCCCCATCGTTTCCAATTCCTCCCTTGTCCTTGGAAGCGTGTGCGCGTGGGAGTCTTCGTTATGGGCCTCGCGATCATGCTTGGCTGGGGTTCCTCATACCGTCTCGGCCGGCTCAGCTTGTTCGCCACGCTTCATGTGTGGCGACGCCGTGTTCGCAAACAGCGTGTCCAGATTCCCATGCCGATGACGGGAAAGGCTCTGCTGCGACCTATTCCATAGAAGGCCGCCGTTCCGTCCTCATAAAGGGACGTTTGGAGGAAAAATTGCAGCCGCTTGTGGACAGTTACTAATTCCCCCCATTCCGAACAAGGAATGTTTGGAGTCGAACCCCTTCCTCACTCTCAAAATTCTTATCTACATCTTGTCGTCGCTCATCTTTTCTAGGCGTTTGGCAACCGCCTTTTGAGTGTAAAACCAAATCAAGGGAATTTGGCAGTTCATAGCGGGGATGAATAAGGAGTAAGATCAATGCTACTCATATAGGTTTGGCTTCGCAATAGGTATGTTGAATCAATATTACTGGAAAGGGGCATCATTAGAAGTGTGAACCCTAACTATACAGGGTAGCGTCTCCGGATAAGAGCTTGCATACACTGTCCTGCCATCGGTTAACTATGCTGGTGTGTTGCCTTTGTGAAGTACACCTTCTGTATTACCGCTATTAGCGAATTCTCAAAATGAAATGCCCCCTACCCACTAGGAGAGATTCGAAACGTCAATTTCGTAACACGCGCACAACCGATCATCGAAGCCTCCAATTTCTAGGGGACATTGTGAAAATAATCTGAATGAGCAGTTACCATCGATGGCCAGCCTAAAGTGCCAAATAGGTGGACAGTGCTTTATCCGTCTCATACAATCTGGTAGCCAACCAGCTTTGGAGGCGTGGAGGTAGAATAAGGGGAACACGCCGAATAAACCAGCTTTATCCCTTACTAATATATAAAATGACTGAGAAGTAATAAGGAGGAAGTCCTGCGGTTGCTGCGGATCGAGTTCAGGTTCGAGTATCGCAAGTATTCCATCCTTTTTGAGACGGCGAACCGCCAGAAGGCTGGGCTAAACTTCTGAATTTCCTAACACGCGACCGGAAACTTTCTGTATTATAAATCTCAAGGACGCAACGAAAGCGCTGCCGCAGTATTTATTTGCTTTACTGACTGTTCACTGTAGAATTTATTTATTTATTTATTAGTTTAGCTTAGTTTGAATTAGTCTTTCTACTCAAGGCTGCGCTGCTGAACACTGAGAACAGTTACACTTTATCTAGTGAACAAATTGAAGTCAACAAAAAAACAACGAAAATTGAGATCATTCCACACGATTACCAAATTCGGGAAAAATTGAAAAGACCCCGACCCCCTGTTTCGTGGTGGATACCGAAGAATAAAGACCCCTTCGGTGAGGACCAGAAAATACCTCCACAAGTAGGTCTCAACGACAATCATGATCGTCTACAGAACTACGCACGCTATGGTAACCCCACCCTTCCTTCACCTGAATCTGTAAGTCGATTTCTGTTAGCTAAAAACTTTTCACACTCAGAGGTGCACAAATAGTTTTCCACAGAAATCCGTTCGCTATGGGACTCGGAGAAATTTACTTAATCCGCCTAACCATCTTGCGTTTAAATGCCTCAGTTCCGAAAAAATAAAAAATAACCATACATCATGTAGGCACAGAATGTGTGAGTGGTTCTGTCCAAAAAAGACCAATTAACGACAGCGGCGTATGACGTAGAAAGGGTCGGTTCGGTTCTTTATTTATTTTTTTCAACATCCATCTGCTAGTCCATCGCTAGAAAAGCGAAACAAGTGTACACAGTGTCGGCTCTCCCGGCTAGGAAATTGCAAACAAAGGCCCTCTCCTACATAGGCCAGTTCACGGTAAATAATTTCTTTGTAAACTAGTTTGCTTTCAGTTTTGCTGTCGTTGTCAAAGAGTCAGAGTGAGTGCCCCCCTTACTAGGGATAGCTCTCAAATTTACAAAGACGACTCCTGAACTGACCTACGAAGGCAGTCTTTCTCCTCAATTTGCCAGCCACCACACTGTTTTTTGCTTTGCTTTTCTAGCTATGTCCTCCTCCGACTAGGATAGATTCAGCCAGATTGCTAATGGGATGGCTTTCACAAGAGTAGATCGCCCCAGCTTTTACGAGTTCTGGATAAAAACGCAACCGTTCGGTCTTGTAAAGAGTGAATTCAGATACGCCTTTTAGAACGTCATCTAGAACTGCATAGATCTGCGGCTGATAGTGAGCGAGCGTTCTGAGAAGTTTTCTGTACTCACGTTCGGATTTCTTTTCTGTCGTCGTTTTGTTTTGTGATACGGACATCTCTATTTTTATCTGATGTAAAACGGTTAAACAACGTATGCACTATTTCTCTGGCGAGAAAACGTCATCATGGAAACAAGAAGCCAGATATCCCCAAGCGCAGCCGCTGAGAACGTGATGGGATGCTGGTGTCCAGTCGAAGACGAAAGTCTCATTAATGACTGAACTTTTCCTCGCAAAGAAGCTTATGTCTCTCCGGTCCTGTCTTCGTCTTTGTCTTCGTGATTTGAAGAGCTTTCCGAAAAAAAAACTATCCTTACCATTCGTTGGCCTATCGTGTGTTGCTGCTGTTTCGTTTCTCCTGAATGACTTTTATTGATTTTGAATGACTTTTCAGAACCTTACACGGCAACGTTAAGCTATACATAGTTGTTGGATGGTCATTACATGACGTAATTCATTTCTTCGCTCATTGTTGCATGTGAAATTGTTTCTTCGAAATCAATTTCACATGCAGTCGTTTTCCGTCATCTCCTTCTCATAGATTGCCCACTTCATTAGGAGTCGGGCGCGTGTAGCGCAATCGAAGGAGGTACTGGCTGTCGCGTGCACCCGATACCAGGTTTCTGGTTCGCATTTCCCGCCCAGTCATACCAAGCCATCCATATCTTCGAGGGTTAATTGGTACCATACTGATCTGGGATGGATATAGCGCTGAATTGTTTATCTGCTGGCCATCGCGTCATTGTATGGCGTCACGTCGTTGTATGGCCAAATACGCATTCAAGCCTCCTCCACAAAATCCCGTAGAAGTAGAATGCTTGGCGCATTCCGAAAGGGATTGAATAACGCTGTCCTCTATCCTTGTCCTTATCAGAAGTCACTGAAGGCCATAAGACTATTCTGCAAACAATATTTCACTAGCTCCTGTTCTCACAGCGGAATTCTAACCACTTCGCGCAGTGTTTGTGAATGGAGGGCTAGAAAAATCACTTTGGATAAGGACAAGTGATGAATGTCGGCGTCGGTCAATCCTTTTGTGAGGATGCGTCACGCATTCTATTTTCAAGGGATATCGTGGAGGCAATCTGACGCAATCATTTGGCTGGCCAGTGTAGAAATCAGTGCTTTATCCTTCCCAGACAAGTCTAATACCAATTCCCTGGAAAGTCTGGTTAATCTGGGCGGGACCCGAACCATGAACCTTGATTCGGGATGCACGCAACTGCCGTCTTGTGCTCCAACTGCACCACCACGCGCCAATCACTGAAGTCACCTTAGCCGTAAAAATGAATTGAAGCGAAATATCAGTTTGGATCTAATCCTCCGGAAGCTTTTCCACACAACTTTTCTGGAAGTTTATCACTGTAAACAAATAGTGTGATTCAACAAAACATCCGTTGTTCAAATATTTAAAAAATTTACGAGCTTGGCCACTAAAAATAAATACTCCTTCCGTAAAATCTGCAGAGATCTGGTGTGAAAAGTGTTCAACAGGCTCTTCTTCCTTCGAAGAAGCACTTGTTTTCTCGCCGAAGCTGGGAATGGTTCTGGTGGAAAGGCTTTCCTCTTGACAGGAATTTTTGGTATTCTAAGTGTTTTCGAATCCGAAATGTTCTTTGAAGTGAAGGGTGGATAATAGGCGTAGGATCGGAAATGTTTGCACCATTTCCGAGTGCTTTCAGGATCCATGAGCTCTGGCGTTAATCGCCGATTAAGAGGGGTCTTAGTCAATCCTTATCATATTGCGCCATGCATTCTACTTGTTCGAGATATCGTCGAGACAGTTAAAATATGTGTTTGCTCTATGGAATGATTTGAGGTGGCCGCTTGATGGACGAGTTAGTGTTCTATCCTTCGCAAACATGTCTGGGATCAATTCATCGACCTCGGATTATGAAACGGACGGAAGGGCCTGTTAGTCTGCTTGGGAAGCGAACTAACTTAAGAAAATTCAGGGTGATCGAAGCAGTCGGCATCTCTTACGACTGCATTCTCAGGTTCTCCCACTCTCATTAGTTCTTCAGACGTACCGCTTCCGAAATGCATGGCAACTCGATGAGATTACATGGGAAGATCGAATCTCATGCCGCATGTTTCATTTGTGCAGCTAGTTCCTTGCCTTTCTCCCTGAAATGTGGTCGTAGTACACTTCTGCTCGAATGACCTATTCGAATAGGTATTCGAAAGATTTCCACTCGAATCTGAATAATCGATTTCGAATACCCAAGATAGCGGGTAATTCGAATGTATTCGATTTCGAATATTCAGAAAAACCACGTTGCGCAAATGTATTCGAATTCGAATACTCGAAAAATATCACAATTCGAAATTATTCGAATATTCGAATTTTTGCGCTACACACATACTTTATGGCTTATTACTAGATATGAATTGCTGACTTATTACGAATAAATGCGTAGCGCTTTTATTGCCTAATCAGTGCGTTTTTTCTCCGACCATAGCTTATGAAAATGTTTTGTTCTATTTCCCTTTTTTCTCACGCTTCTTGTTCTAACTTAGAACTTCCTTATTACAGTTTACTCGTTGATCGGCGTTGTCAGAAGGCAACTAGCAAGACTAGGTAGTCGAGTAAAGATGTCGAAAAGAAAAGGGAAAAGCAGCATGAATATGCATGTGTGAGCTGCTGCTCGAAAGGCTGGTGAAGGCTGCTGCACATCTGGCGACTGTTTTCTCAGATGAAAAAGTGTTCGCCGACCAGCTGCGTTTTATAAGCCGGGCATGGAAACACTTCCTATTTCTTCAACGAAGGCGGGCAATATTTTGTCTTAGGGTGGAGTCTCACTCCGCAGTCAGCTGTGCTCCTGCATTCGTGACACGTCTTCCTCTTTTGACTCTTGTCAAGCTTAATACATTGTCGTTGTTGAGAGTATATCCTGATCTGAACCATTACCGTCCACGCAGATGGGTGTGGTTAAAGGGGGGAGTTCTGGGTCATAAAGCAATGAGAATTCAGGAGTCGTGTAGTGCGCATCTGTCCAATTTCTTTGTGGCCGACGAATGACCTCCAAACTCTCCAGATCCTAATGTGGTAGCCTGGCACTGTTCGGACTATTTTGTCCGATCGGGCGGGCATGTGGGAAAGTGCACTACACCTGACAATGAGTAAGCCTCTGAAGGACACTACGGAAGAGGATTCTAGATAATCCTCGACTGCTTAATGTAGTCTCGCTCGAAGCGGTCATTGCTTAGTTGGAACGCCGAACGGGTGGATAGCAACACATTTTGTTGGATGTGATGTTGTCAAAAATTGGGAACCATTTAGTTGAATAGAATTTCGCTCGCTAGAAAGATATTGTGGATGTCGCCCTTCAAGCTTCAATCGAATAGCTTCACTGGTGTAATGGCGTAAACATCCAGCTGAGGTACGAGGTGGACTGAGCTCGAATCCCTGCTACCGCTATGGTTTTTTTGCTGTCAGTCATCCTTAAAACACCTTGTTCATTCAGAATAATATAATCTTTTGTGCGAGCAGCGGAATGTAGGTAGTGCAGTCGAAAAGAGATTTGATCTCGCGTAGCTTCACGAATGGTTTATGGGATCGGTTGGCGCACTGTACGTTCTACAGTACCGCCGCTAAACATTCAACCAAACGACGTTTGCGACGCAAAACCGCGTTTTTTTTGCGTCGCAAACGTCGTTTGGTTGAATGTTTAGCGGCGGTACTGTATAAAAAATGACTAAATATTAAAGGAAAATTCTATGTGGGAGCAGAAATAGTTATATCCTGTTTCACCTCTAACCCTACAATACCGCTCAAATTCTTTGCAAAAAAGACGCTTTGCGACGGATTAATCCGTCGCAAAGCGTCTTTTTTGCAAAGAATTTGAGCGGTATTGTATATAGGATATAATACAATAAGTAGGAGGGCAAAGATACAGTCACTCCCGGATAATCATCAGTACGGCAGGGAGTGAGTGCAGTTGCAAGTTTCGTGAGGATAAGGTTGGTCCAAAGCCTAGTGATCACGGATCTATCCTAGTCCGGGGGGGGGGGGGGGCACATAACTAAAAGGTAGGTAACAAAACGAGTTGAGACTTACCGAGCGGCGCCTAGAGAACGAGTTGGAACCTAAAAGAAACCAAAAACGAACGAACAAACAATAAAAATAAAAAATCGGCGCGGTTTACAACCGTATCGGCAGGCAAAGAACGAAATGGAGGCATGCCGCGTGCTGACGGCCGCCTGACATGTTATAACCAGGATCCAACATGGTAAGGAGGGCAGACAACTTTGCCGGCTTACAACCTCAACAAGTGCAATTTTTCGTCTTTTTCTTTGTGACTTTTCCTTGTTTAGGGTCCTATGCTGTTCTGTAGGAGCCGCTCGGTAAGTCTCAAGTGGATTTGCTACATATAATACTTTTTAGTTATGTGCCCCCCCCCCCCCCGGACCAGGATAGATCCGTCATCACACTTGATTTCACTGGTGAAATATCCACTCACCTAGAAATGCCGTAAAAGTAAATTTCCTGCCAGACAGGTATTGATTAAATCTACTTTTTATCCGCCTTTGTTCAGAGGGTCCTTGATTTTAACTTATTGCGATGCGCTAGGCGGGAGCGCTACCCGTTCTCTTCCATATTCACTGTTTTCTGAAGGAAAGGATGGATTTAGGTAAACGCCGTTTTCGCCCTAATTTGGGCATTTGTGCTCCACGAGCTCCAAGTTGAACACCGTATTATTCGGCGTATCTGAGGAAGGAGCCTTCTAAGGAACAAACTGCACGTCACTGATCCAGGAAGTTTGAACTTACGGTTTTTTTTACTTCGAAACGAATACAGAATAACGTTCTGTTCTTCTGACGGCCACTATAATACGCTTGACAAAAGTTGAAAAAGTTAGGCCAGAGCTGAAAACGTTTGTGCTTGGAAATTGCCCAGTGATAACTATGAATGATAAAGAATAAAGGGAGGTATTACCTTTCCTCGTTTTTTGGGATGCGTAGCGCATTCTTCTTCTGTCAAATACGCATTCAAGTCGCCTCCACGGCGAGATGTGTTTACCGAACAATGACTTGCGGTTGCCAGTCGACGAAAAGTTCAGTGCTTTAACCTTCCAGACGAGTACTGAACGAACTCACCAACCCCTTAGGGATGGGAGGCTTGGTTCGCCTGGGCGGGAAATCCGAACCAGGAACCTGGAATTGGGTGCACGTGACACCCAGCATCTTTTCTGACTGCGCACCACGCGCTTTGTTAACTACATATACCAACTTTAGGCGATGTCTTTTGATATACTGACAATAAGCCGTTGCGTAATTGTAGCCGACTCACATTTTGGGCGCATATGCTGACCTGCTGAATATGGTGATCTGTTGTATCACTTCTCCAGATCTTCATTTTTCTAATTTTGATGATTTCTTTTATGCAAGTATTACTTCAGACAATATGGTGGCGCTCGGCCTCAGTTTATTGGTTCCCTAGATCCAGTTATCTTTTTCTCCACCCTAATATGAGCACTAACAATGAAATGCAGACTCTTTTTAATGGAATATCTTTTTTTCTGTGTCAATATTCGAAGCTGGATTTCCTTATCCAGCTCTTTGCAACCCAAAAAGACGAACGTTGAAATTATTCGTTAAAGGGAATACAGGGTGCGTAAAAAGTATTGACGCACTAAACGTAAACGTTAGAGATAACACCACACTATAAAATTTAGCAAATTTATGTGCAAAATGTCAACAATGATCTAGCGAACAGAACAGCATCACTTGTATTTAATATGGGCTTCTTTGCTGTGAATGAAGGGGCGAAGACGCCGAGGAAAGGCATCGACGGTGCGCCGCAAGTAGTCCACGTCGATTTCGTTCTATGCTTCGACCAGATCATCCTTCACTGACTTCATACTTTTGTGGGAAGTAGCGCATGCTTTGTTCTCCAAAACTTCCCATACAGAACAATTCAGCGGATTCAAATCCGGTCTATACAGAGGTCATTCCTCTGCCGAAATGAAGTCCTCCAAGTTGGCGCGGCACCAGTCTTGAACAATCCTCGGCACTCTGTTCAGGCATCTGATCCTGCTGGAAGACATGCGGCTTACTCTCAAGGTGGGATTTGAGCCAAGGAATTAGTTGCTTCTTTAGGCCGTAATACAGATAGTTCTATTGACTTATCTTCACTCCTGTATCCGCGAAAACGAGAGACGCTTGAGGGGAAGGCACAAACCACGATTCTTGCCGGATGCGCCTCCCTTGCAGCAAGCCCTCCGCCAGAATTAGCACTTGGAGGTCCTTGAAGAATATGTAACACTTTCGCATGTTGAATGCACAAAAGTATCAAGTCACTGAAGGTTAAAGCATGGAACGAAGTCGACGTGGACTACTTGCGGCGCACCGTCGATGCTTTTCCCTCGTCGTCTTCGCCCCTGCATTCTCAGCAAAGGAGCCCATATAAAATACAAGTGATGCTATTCTGTTCGCTAAATCATTGTTAACATTTTGTACACAAACCTGTTAAATTTTATAATGTGGTGTTATTTCCAACGTTTACGTTTAGTGCGTCAATACTTTTTACGCACCCTGTATTATAAGCAAACTAGTATATAACCCTTCAACTAAAAGATAGGATCTTTGCTTAAGCTGTACGACGACGTCAACTAGAGGCTTATTTTGGGTAGATAGTGAGTTGCTAAAGAAGACCTTGCACTTTGAGTTAGTAAAATAATAATTTCCGCGTAATTTTTTTAGAAGGCCTATTATTTTCTCCCGTTTTGTACAAAAATACTGTTGTACCGTTTATTGGCTGAAGAAGGTGCAGCAGACGCACCAATAGCTCTATCTTATTCTCTGTGACACGGTCCAGTGGGCAGCTTCTCCGATGTTCGGACATCGGAGAAGATAGAAACTCCGGACGCGTTCTCTCAAACGTGTTGGCCCGAACGCATTCATCCCGATTGGTCTTTACGCGGCGCTGATCACATGTTTATCCCTCTTACGAAGGTGGGTCCCAGTGTCGTGTGTCTTGGCCAAAAATGAACAGCGTGGCGTCAGAAAACTGGGGTCGGAGCCGGATGTTTGTCCTCTTCTTCGCCACCTCGTCGGTGTGATTGGAAGCCCCGAAAGCCGCGCTCGTTTCCTTCTGCCCTGTTCCCCAGCAACAGGTCGTCGGCCCTGTTCACTTCGCGACCTAGATAAACGCAGCTGCTGTTTCGAAAATGTTAGCTTCGTCGAGTGGGTGTGGACATCGGGTTCGGCTGCGAAAGGATCATTTATTTACCCGCACGGGCGAAGAAAACCAGCATTCATTTGGCTAATGCTCGAAGATGGAGTAGTTTCTGGTCTTCGATCTTCTCTCCGACTCCACGCATTCCAGATCCTACCGCACTCACTGAGAAGCTTTGAGTGAGAATGTGGTATTATCTCGCCGAACCCCACTCTCTTTAGACCCTGAACAAGCATCAGCACTACAGCCTTCGGGGTGTTCGGGTTCACTAGGTGAGGACTTGTATGACCGCTTCAGTCTCGACAGAGTTGATTGCATCCTTTGAGATAATGAACAAAGATAAATATTATCTCAACTTTCTCGCGAACATAGGATGATTCATGGGATACTGCAAAAGAATTTAACTTTTGTCGCGCAAGGCAAACAACTCATAAAAGGCACCTGAAAAATCCACATTGTGCTCATCTCTTTGTATTTTTCATCTATTCTCATGTTATCCTCTCATACGATGTTTTTAAAGTGCTCTCATCATACGATGTAAGTGATGTGTTTATACTGTGGGTTTAAATACCCAAGTTTGAGGTACAAAGTAAACAACTACTCGTGTATCATAGGACGAATTGTTGTGTGTCAAGGAAACGTACGTGAATTGATCCACTGAAACTTGCTTAAAACTTCTCTTACGTGACCTTTTGATGGGCCGTCACTACGATATGAAATCGGTCGGTGGTATTGAACCCTCCTCGAAACCCTTCTTGTTTGCGCGACGATTCCCTCGAACCTATTCTGTCTCGGATGAATAGTCTGTAGGCGGCGGGCGACAGGCAGGTTGGACAATATTTGTCAACATGGCGAACACCTAACTCACACAACAAAGAAACCAATTCCTCCTCGGAATGTAGCGCCTTTGTTGGATGCCAAACCCTCAGTAGAATTTCAAGCCAAGTTTAGGCGTTTGGAGACCGTTTCACGTAGTACACTCGTCTGCGCTTTGCACCCTTCTCCTGTCCATAGCTGATTTGCTTCATTTTCTTCAAGCCTCATGTGGCTGTTACTGTTTTGTACTGTTGCGATAAGGCGATGTATTGTTGTAATCAAAACTCTAGCGTCGGGCGGGGCTCGAACCCCGTCAACTCAGTTTTGATCGCATCCAAACAACTGATTTGTGATTTGGCCCTGCTGTCTCAAGAACACGTCTTTGTACTTCACCTGTATCACCTGTATTGATCATCGAGTTGCTCGTGCGACCGCCAGCAGCGTCTCCATTCGTCCCTCTCGCGTGCCATAGTGCACCAATGGATCCTCCTCGCTGGAGATACACGAAGAGCGTCATATCGTTCGTCCAGGTCTTTGTACTTAAGCATGGAAAACCGCTAGATCGAATTGATCTCAGAACGCAGGTTGATCGATTGAAACAATAGATAGGGCTGAAACCGTACCCAGTGCTCCACCTTCGTGCTTGAATTCGTCGTAGAGTATGCGAGGACAACTGAATATAAATTTTATTGAACCATCCGTTTCATTTTTTATCCTCAGTGAGTTTGGAATGAGTTGTCTGTAAAATAGGGAAAGGCTTGCTTGACATGACAAGAGTCCATTTAGCTCAAAATCCTATTAGCCGTCGTGCTGTTTTCCCACCTCTTTTGAAAGGATAAGGATAAGGATAAAGGACGGCGTTACTCAATCCCTTCTGGGATGCGCCAGCGCATTCTACTTCTACGGGATGTCGTGGAGGCGACATGAATGCGTATTTGGCCATACAATGATTTGCGGTGGTCAGCCGGTGAACAAGTCAGCGCTTTATCCTTCCCAGACGAGTCTGGTACCAATTCACCGACCCCCGGAGGGATGGAAGGCTTGGTTGGCCTGGGCGGGAAATCCGAACCAGGAACCTGGTATCGGGTGCATGCGACAGTCGCGCCTCCTCCGACTGCGCTACACGCGCCCTTGTTTTGAAAGGAAGTGATAGAATTGCTTCTAGTTCCCAAATACTATACAAGTCCTGGCATGATAATTATACATCAGCTACCAGAATCTGCTGTCCTCATTCAAATTAGTTACGTTTTATCCACTGCTAATTCCTTGCTCAATGAAGGTCAACGTTTGCTGGCCTTCACCTCGAATATCCAAACTTGTCCACCTAAGGCATTTGGGTCATTCATAAGCGTATTCTCTACTCGTATACATACTATTGAGTTGTTCAATAATTAATCTCGTTTTTCCTCATAAGCTGCAAGTTTTCTCATAAGTTGGAAGTTGCAGTTGAATTGTGCATTTTTATGTAATAGCGATTTCGTGGCTTACATTATTATATACTGTTTAAAGGTTAGGCTTTAGACTATCTTCTTTAAAAAACTGAGCGTCATAAGCAAAAACAATTTTGCAAAAAAATAAGGTTGAAGATGAACCCTCAAAGAGAGCATCGGCATATTTTATGGTTTTACTTTCGAAAGGGCAAAAATGAACTGCAAGCTCGGAAGAAATTATGTGATTAAGTTCATGGTGAGGACTGCCTTACTGAATGCCGGTGTCAGCATTGGTTTGCTCATTTTCGCTCTGAAAATTTTTATGTGCAAGATGCACTACATACCTCTCGTATATAGGACAACCAGAAGACGAACTCCTTTATATATGCCTTCTATGGCCTAAATTCCAAGGCTTTTCTAGAGAATTAATACTAATCAGCTAAGAATATGTGCTTAAATGAAGACTTGTCCTCATCAGAAATTCAAGCGTTAGCGCATTTTTATTTAGATGTACACAATAGGTACCCTTCCAATATAACAACAGTAATAACTTATATAACCTAGAGGTGACAAAAAACCTGAAAATCGAAAGAAATTTATTGCGTCCTACAGGGTGAGCAGCTCCGCCAGGAACGTTGGGAAAGCCGTAATTATCAAACTGAAGCTATGTAGAATAGCTTATGAAAAATGCCAACTACATAGGACTGGAGGGATGCATGACGCAGGAGGAACGTCACTCTGTGAGCACTGCATATAGAATCGGGAAGGTGGATTTTCGGATATTAGGTATTTCGGTTATTCATAGCATTTTCACCAGAAAGTTCATAGTTCCTAAGCGCAAGCAGTCCTTTGTATTTTTTTTTCGCTTCATTCATGTTTTAGAGCATGTCATTCTTTCAGCTTTTCAAAAAATTTTCGTTTTTTGTAATATTAATCATTCGACACAGTAACGATGACGTGAATGAAAAAGTCTTATCTTTCGATAATGTGCATACTCTCCCTTGTCTTCATGAATTTTTCTTTTATATTGCTCTTTTATTTCTTTTTACTTTTTCTATACCCAAAATACATGCCGTCAATACACTCAAGCAGGATTATGCTCAGAAAACATATCTGTATGCAGTTCAATTTCCTACTGCGGTCAACCACTGCAGCTGTTATGTTCTGGCTAATGCTCTTTAAGATATTGGGCAGTAAATGCAGCGTAATCTTCACGCTTAACCTATCTATTAGAAAGAACGAGAAAGGGTAGTAACGTAGGTCGCTTACTCTTCCTGGGAGTGCGCCCGGGTAGTGGGAACGTTTAAAGGCATGCTTCAACATACCATCACCTCTGTGAAAGACTTTGTTTCTCAAAGGAATAAATAGAACTGAGTCCTCCGAAACCAAGCCGGCTGTTGGGGATCTCCGATTTGACATGACACAATTTAAAATTTACATGTGAAGAGTCCGAAATTGGCGAAAATTCAACATGAAGGCCTGAGAAGGATCTGTGCGCCTGTTAACAGACCAAGCAAGATGCTTGTTACTGAAGTTAGTCTCACAGCAGATTCAATGCAGTGCCTATAAAATGTCAGGCATCCTGAAAAATCTGAGGAAACTGGAGTTGTTTTTACTGCCGACGCAATGCCTCCGTGATGGCTCGTACAACCTCTTTTCGTCATTTGTTTTAAGATTCACGTGGTCGTAAACGCGGACCGCGATTCCCACACTTCCCGAACAAGGTCGCGTTTCTTTCGCGCTTCTTCTCTCCCATTCGGACGAGGTGTCAGCTGGGCTGTGTACCAAAGACATGAGACTTCATGGACACTCTAGTCTTGTGGTCTAAATCGCTTGTTCAGTGCGTGGTTGTATAGATGTAGCGAAGGGTCTTCAAATGAATAATTCCGTGTTGGAAATGTAGTCGAGTTCCGCTGAGTTATCGCAGTTTTATCACATTTAGTAGTTAGTTATAGATATTTTATCACAGTCGCCTTTACACTACTTGGGCAATTCACTATTTTTTGAGGAAAATACTTTAGATGGCTCAGGAACATCGACCTTACTCAACTTTTAAAAATGTCAGGGTTATGACTTTTTGCTATAAAAATAAAAGGATAAACGATGAAGGATGGAGCTGCTCAATCTCACTTGGAATGCGCCACGTGTTGTACTTCTACAGGATGTCGTGTAGGCGATTTCAAGGCGTTTTTGCCCCATACAACTATTTGCGGTGGCCAGCCGATAAGCAAGTTTGTGCGTTATCCTTCCCTATCCTTGATATGGATCTGTAGTACATAGTGACATTGATTTCACATAGAGGGAAGAAACCAAGAAGTACATCTTGCCCCTGCAAAGCGCATGCAGCTCATTCCAAAGGATCGGTCTGGGTTTGTTTTCCTAAAATATTCCCGAGTGATTTTTTTTCAACATTTTGCAACCGCGACCTATTGTGCTGGCTTTTACTTGTATGATTCTTTTTTTTTTGTTGACAGAATGGAAGTTGTGTGCAAACACTAAACAGTCTTCTTATCGTTGCTCCAGGGTCAGTACACGCAACAGTCTTATAGATTATCTTATTTTTCTTGATTTTACTGTTCTTGCCCCTTTTTTATTATTTTTTATGTTGCTGTTTATTTTTCCACCTTTCTCTTCCCGCTACATTTGTCTTCTCTTTCTATTTCCTGCCCTCCTTCTCCTACTTTTCATCTCTTCTTGGGTTTCTCCTTTTTTCGCCCTTTTATTGTCTATTTGTATCGCTGTCATCACCACCTTCATCTTCCTCTTCAGAATTTATCGCATTAGTTGACTCGCTTTCTCTAGCCGCTGCAAGGATGTTGAATCCTCTTGTTCCGCTCATCTTTGCTTCCTGCGCTGTCAAGTGATCGCTGGGAGTTTTCCTTCGTAATCATTGCCTCGTAATTTCAACCGCTGGTGCATGCTCGTAGTTCAGCCGGTAGAAGCTATCGTAAGGATGTCACTACACCACGAATCGATCTTAACAGGTTCGAGTCACGCTCAAACCTACCAAGCACCTCACCTCTCCTAGTTCGACTAGCAGTTAGCAACCTCGGAATCGCTGACCTTGGTGGACAGGTGACGAGGGACAAAAAGGCCAGCTCCCACATTCGACTGACCTCGCAAGTCACCCGATAGAAAAAACACGCATCTAAACCCCTTTATCGGTATCACGCAGTAGTAAAATGTATGGAGCATTCCAAACCAGCTGTCGAGAACACTGACGCTGACCTTCATTCCTCATCTTACGCTCTCTACGGGGCTGGCGGAGGTGTAATTCTCTGTGTTTTAAAGGAGCGAACTATTTCGTATTTGTTTGGTGCGGTGCTTAGTTGCGTAGAAGGAGGCTCCGCATATATCGAACAAGTCGCCTCTAATTGTATGAGCCATTCATTCTACTTCTGCGAGAAGGATAAAGAAAAGTTACTGTCTGGGTTCTGCCATGCACTCTACTTCTACGTGAGATCGTTGAAATGTTTTGAATGTGTATTCGGCGTGTACTATGGATTTTGTGGCCAACCGATGTGCGACTTATCGTAAGTGGTCAATTTTCCTCCCTCCTGGACATGTCAGGTACTAGTATTCACCAGCCCCTGGTGGATAGAAGACTTGATTGGCATCGGAGGGATCCGAACCAAGATACTTGGTTCGGTGTGCGGGGGTGCAGCTCAGTTCGCGTTGAATCTACTTTTGCCTTTGAGCATTGTTGTTGCTTCAAAACTGTTCCCTCCCCTGCTGTTCTCTGCTTAATTTTTGAAACTATCTTCACGACGTTTTGGTTTACGGGCAGTGGATTTTGGCCTGGTAGCCCAGACGAAGGAGACTGCGGTTGCTGTGCATAGACGGCTTGGTCGGCCTGGGCAGGAAACCTGAACCAAGCCTTCAATCCCTCAGCACACATGTCTAGGAAGGATAAATCGCTGACTTGTTCATAGACTGGCCACCGCAAGTCACTGTATGGCCGAATTCGCGATTTAATCGCCTACACGATATTCCTTCGAAAAAAAGCGCGTGGCGCATCCCGAAAGGGGTTGATTTTTTAACCTTTTTATCTAATCACCTCCATGTCCTCCCATATTGAAACTTCGCATTGTTGTTAGGAATATTTGAAATACTTCCGTTTCTATTCTATAATTAATTCTATAATTTAATTCTATAATTTAATTCTATAAAAACAACCTCGTGGCAAGGAAATATTTCAGATACGTTCTCATCATTTTTTCATTTGTAACTCAAATCCCCAGTTTTCCTGAAGCTTATCCTTTCATCAACAGACAGACTTCAGTATCCGTCTGAAGCCGCAGTCGAGGTTTTAATATTTCCAGAAAACTTCATTATAAACACGATGTGCACGTAGTAGCAAAAGAATTGGTTGATATGGACGGGAAGTGGACATGATGTCGATTTGTTGCGCGTGCGAGATAGGCTCCTTCTACCAGCTCCTCTCTCTCTCTCTTTCTCGGCTTAGGCCATCTTCCAATAATACTGTCCATAAGGGCAACCTATAACATCACGCGTTTCCACTGCATTACCTTTCTGATGTTCACATGTTAAGTGTTTCTGATTTTCGCACATTTTTTATTTCATGAGGTGTGGAGAATTTCGTCACCTAATGTAATTTTATTGATTCGTGGAATGGCCTACGTTCGTTATTTTCACCCACTACTTCTATGTCTTTTATATTCTTCTTTCCAGGGCGAACGACTTCATCGATAGGGTATTTTGTGCAGATCGAGTGTATGCCTCCACTACATAGTATGTTTTTTAACTTTTTTACTTCTGTTTGGCCGACAGACTTCGAATAACATTTACAAATCCCTTGCAAATACTGGCTGCTCACAAAAATAAATTTTACTAGGAAATTTCACTGCTTGTCTCGTGGAGGAAGTGTGAAGCATATGTTAACTAACTAAACTAAATTTTCTTCCATTCAGAATGGTGAGCCAGTAGCTCAATAACTTCCTTAGTACAAATCATTAGTATGTAGTTCCCTGTTGAAACAAGAGAAAACTTGCCTCCAGCTAATGAACAAAAATTCCTTCCCTTCTACCGCTTTAGTTTTATCCGGCAGAGGTTATTAGCATTGCATATCTGAGTCTTCATATTTTGTATATTACCAGAACTAAGCCGACTTAACGGCCTGACTGGTCGAACAGTTTACAGTTCTACATTACTTATATGTTGTGAAGCCTACCAGCAGTCGAACAAATTTGGAACAATCCTGACGTCAAACGTTTAACTGCGGTTAAAAAGTGATATAATTAATCGATAATGGTCAGCCAGCCTCGATATTATTTTTATTATTTTTCTTTTATTATTATTTATTATTTATTTTTGGTATCTATTGTTATTTATTATATAGTTTTATTTGTTATTATTGTTCATTTTTCCTAAAGCATACCTACCTGCGAGCATATTCGCGTCATTCCCAACTCAGATGGTCGTCTCTCATAAATCGATAGAAAATGGCCAGCCAATCGATATTGTTTACTTGTTGTGAAGGCCGTCACCTTTGATTCCAGCTGAGACGGTCAGCTCTGACTATACATAGTTCCTCTCGACATGTGAAGCCCTTTATCGGTCGTTGCACAGACGGAGTGAGGGACACGCCCTCCCTCCGTCCGAGGAGTCACGCCGATTTTTTTTTGAGATTTCTCATATTAAATTATTTATTTTATTCATTTTTACTACTATTTTTACGTTAGATTAAAAAGTTGGCTTCTCCTTTTTGGTGTAATTTCTGACTTAAGTCTCAAGCTTCTTAAATCCCTAAAGGTCAAAGTGAGCCGATTTTCACAATATAATGCATTTTCTAAATGTATTTGCAAATACTCAGATGTCTTGGAAATCGTTTTCAGGTAGTAAATGCCAAAAGCGCTCATAACCTAAACATTACCACATTGGAATGATTGCCTTGGTTACCAAAAGGTGAGCAGCTTTCTGCTTTACATCTTATGGAAAAAGCAAAACTACAAGATGTAGTACTTAAAGCTCTTTTTCAAATTATCGGAGAGGACCTGTGACGGCAGATTTTACAGTGCAAATTGTTTCTCCTGTAGCTACATACATTTGTTAGGGCTTGTTTGGAACAGCCACGTTGTTACGATATGGTTGGTCTTGGCATCGATTGAGCGACTCCTCGAATCGATACGTAGACTTACCACTGAATCGCGTCGAGCCGCGATGTAGCTCTGAACAGCCTCTGTCAGGATCACGTAGTCTGTTGATTTCGGATTCTTTAGTTTTTTTTTTTGGAAAACTTCTAGAAAATCAAACCGACAGGTTGCGTTTATTTATGTAGAACTTTGGGCGTTCTTCAGTTACTCTTCTGAATGTAGGAAATAATCCATTATCGCGATGCTCGTCTGCAACACTGTGACCTGACTGATAAATGTGCTAGTATCTGTCACTTGATTCTGGGTCATTAACACGTTTTCAGCGAAAGACGGCGAAGTGGCGGCAATTTGGAGCGATCGTCTCTGATGGCGGAAGTCGAGTCACGAATCCATTGTTTGAAACGAAAGCCACGACAAGAAATATCCGCATGCCTGAAATGGATCATCTTCATCACGAACTTTCTAGTGTTTGTGAGTGGAATCTTCGCCTTGATCTGTCGGCCAAACAACAATGAGCAATCGCCGCTCGAACACCGGTCGTGCTGCTCCACCTCCCATTACGTGTCTCTCCTCTGGAAAGGCGAATTCCGTGGGTACCAGAACAAAGGGTACATAAAAAAGCGACCACGACACAACCGGTCTCCTTTCCAGCCGTTTCAAAAGGCTCGCTTTTTGTAGTTTTTCTGAATAGATATCTTCCAAATTGCAAAGTAAATTAACGCTGATGAAGTGAGCGAGTTCACCGGGCATCCCTAAAATTGAATCGACAATAAATTGGGCTATGCGTCATCAATTGAAAAATATTATGAAAACGGAGTCATTTTTCTCAAGAATCGAGCTTCAGAGCCAGAACAGAAAACTCATCGTTAAAGATCGTCGCTGTTCTTCGTATACGCCGCACAGCCGAGCTAGTGGTCGGGGAAAAATCGATGCCTATATCGATCGGTATTGATTGGGGCAAGCGATCATTGCCTACCTGTTAAAATGTAATGGGTTGTGTAGTTGCCTCATTTCCATCTCAAATGGCTACCTAGGGGTGGAGATGGAAAAATCTATGAAGGTCATACAGCGGCCAGTAATTTTGCGTATAATGATTCACAGAGAGCTTCGAGATAAGATCTGACTGTAGCGAGGCCTTCAACTCGCGGAAATGTGCACCAATTCAGAGCTTAGCCGGAACAACTTCACAATCCTGCATTCATTTGGCCGGGCTACGTTCTCGAATGCCTACAATCAGCTCCTCATTAGCCTGGCCTGAAGTATACTCAACTATGGGATGTCCAAAGGCCTTCTCCTTGCTAGAGTAATACTCTTTTGAGTCTAAATTATCATAAATTTATTTCATGCTTACTGCTATTACTTTTCTTACATAGTTGATGTACATTGCCCCATATTTTACTACTTAGTGCTGGAAAGTCTTCTTGTGGCTTACATCTTCACATCACTACTGTTTGTACGGGCAAAATTCATGTCGGTACATATAACTTGAGCCTGGTGAAGCTAAAAAGATTTTGAGATCAAAAGTTTAGTCATCGATTTCATTAGTGTTTAGTTAATGCATATACTTTAGAGACGCCTCATTCTTGTTATCACCAATAATTCTTTTTTTAACGTCTCCTTCCGACGGTTTTGAAGGCTCTTCTACTCTTTTCAGTTACAGCTATGCATGCATATCTTTACATGATATTGAACTTGTTAGGATAAAAACTTTATTTTGTAAGATCGTTTCCAAAGTAATATTTGCAGCTATGCGGCGTCGGTATTTTCGCGCTAGGAGTCTATCTATTCATCAAAGATTTCGGTGAAGTCAAATTTCTCGACCTTCTCCTAAATCCTGCCATTCTTCTCGGCACAATAGGTGAGTGCTTAAGGCCGCACCCAAGGCTGTATTAGTTGATTATTGAATATTATCTTGTTTCGTTTTTGTTTTAATTTTTCCTTTTTCTGCTGCTATGTTTCATCTAACAACGAGAGCCTCCAAACTGGCGGTGAGATGTTGCGATGCAATTTTTACAGGATGTAGGGTCCCGTGTAGATAGTCCAAAAACATAGCTACCTTTTTTCGGAATGCTCTTCTGTGATCGAAAAAAAGCGTGTGGACGCGTGAGCGCGAAGTTCATGACGACCTGCTGCCACCCATAGCAGTGTGGTAGGTTGGCGCAGTGGTAGTGTTGTAGCTTCACAGAAGCATGGTCGTGGGTTTGATTCCCCCTTCTACTTGCTTTTGCAATTTGTGATTTATCCTCGTTAGACTCTTTATCCAATTTCCAGCACATTTTTGAACAAAAACACGGCAACAAATGTCGTTTACGTTCATCGAGCTTACTTGGAGTGTTGGCCATGAATCTGCCATCGGCTTCTGGATTTCCCGTTTTCTTATGACAGGTTAGAGTGAGGTCGGATGCGCCAATTTCGCCCAAACTTTGTGCATGGGGGTTATTTGGGGTGCTTATCACGAATCTAGCATCAGTGTTTGACTTGCTTAACCTGGAAGTCAGAAATTCTCACCTTTCCACTTCCAAAGTGCTCGATGAGCGTAAACGACATTTGTTGCCGTGTTTTCCTCAAAAATGTGTTGGAAATGGGGACAAAGGGTCCCATTGACGATAAATCGCAAAATGCAAACATACCATTACAAGGGAGAATCAAACCCACGACCATGCTACTGTGAAGCTACAACACTGCCATTACGGTAACCGACGACATTGGGCTGTGTGACAGCAGGGCGTCGTGAACTTCGCGCTCACGCGTCCACACGTTTCGACCACAGAAGAGCATCCCGAAAAAAGTAACTATGGTTTTGGACTCCCATACGGGACCCTACATCCTGTAAAAGTTGCATCGCAAAAGTTCACCGCCAGTTTGGAGGCTCTCCTTGTAAGAAGATTTTACGCTTTCTTTCAATGCTTTTTTCGCTGTCGTTCTGCATCTTTCTCAATGGTTTACACCGGGTGGCATTGAAATTTAAAAAACAGAATTTAAAAAAAAGCCACAGTTAATTCCGAGCAAGCTACGCAAACGGAAAGGCATAATTCGTTACATTATGTGATTACTTTACATCCTCTTGTTTTATTTTTTTACACCAACATTTTATTCTAAACTGGTGAACATTATCAAGAAATTTTTCAGGTTGTTCTATTAGTGTTGTGTCTTTGATCGGTTCATTTGGTGCTTTACGGGACAACATCTTTCTGCTCAAAGCGGTAAGTTACTTTTTATGTGTAAGAGGGTCCAATTTTCCTTTACTTATGAAATCAATCTCGCCCCGAAAAGGGGGTGTCCTCTTACCGTCTCCTCCCAAAATTGTCCGGGAGATGCTGCCAATTTCCACAAAATTTCGCTACATGCTTTCTAAGTGAAAGATCACCACTCCCCAATTGGAATGTGCTTGCCGCTGCCCCATCGTTAAATAGATAAGAATGTCAGCGTTACGTCACTGCACCTTCGCTTATTGGGCTCGTGATAGCGCAGTCGGATGTGGCACCAACTGTTACGCACCTCGAATTGGGAATCTTATAGTTCTGGCCCAGTCCAAGCAAGCCTACCATCCCGCCAGAATCGGAAAACGTTATCAGATTTGTCTTGGTGACTGATGTGCTATCAGCTTGTCACTCCATGTTACTGTGTGAAACACACATTCAAACTGCTTTCACGATATCACGAAGAAGTAGGGGGGGGGGGGGGGGGGGAGCATCCCAAACAGGGACTCAGTCACCAGCTCTATCGTTATCATTCAGCCTCGCTTATTTTGACGTTTGAATTTTTAGGGGAACAAGGTGCGCCTTTCCTCGAGCAACATAGTGTTTACAAGTTTATTTTCCATTTCCACGTTTCTTCTCTTACAGAAATAGGAAATATTTTTGAAACTCATTGCATGAATTCTTTTTTTAAGTGATGTAGATGTATAGAAAACGTTTGGTTATCTCGACATGCTTTGGACCAGGAACTCTCACCTTTTCTTCAATGCATGGGTGTATTATGTATCTGTAGGTGTGCATGTAGCGCAGTCGGAAGAGGTGCAGTCTCTTACAATCGTTGTGAATCGATTTGGCTTTGGCTGGCCTAAAGCCAAATCGATTCACAACGACCTCTTCATCCCTCCTGCGTTGGAGAATTTGTAGCAGACTTGTTTGGCGAAGGTTAAGCACCTGCTTCTTCCGTCGGCTGCCACAGACAAGTCACTGTGTGGGTCGAGTATGCGATCAAATTGCCTCCACGATGTCTCGTAGTAGCTGAGTCCATGGCACATCCACAAAAAGGTTCACCAAAACCAACCTCGACATTTTGCCTCATTGCCCATAAAATGACTGTCTTGTTGGAGGACGGACACATTTCTCTAGTTCGTTAGCTAGGTTCGGGGGACAGAAATATGACCTAAAATGGTTGGACAGAAAAGACCAGTGAAAATGGTCGTTATATGTAGGAACACAGCGCTGATTGAATGATTTCAGTTCGCAATATGTGTATTCTTCTGCTACATAGTAATTGTGTTGATGACATTCGCCGTATTCGTTCTGTTCTATTCGGACGCTACAGACGGCTTCTCGGCTCAAAGTGTGCTTATGTACGCCATTAAAAACTACCACACAAATCGAAATCTGGCAGAACTAATCGATTCTCTACAAGAAAACGTACGTTTATTAGATTTTTACATTTTTGATTTCGTTGTTTTTATTATTTTCTTTTTTATGCCCATTTCTGAAAGCAGAATTTGTTTTTGTTTTTAATGGTGGACCAAAACATTGGCTCCTGGCGTAAACAATTTGAATTTGCATCATATGTACTACGTTCTGCCTTTATTACTAGGGTTCACTAAGCAATATCTGAAAGTCAGACTGAACATTAAGTCTATAAAATCATGTCGTCCGCTTTTATCCGTACTTTTTTTCTAAGCGAACAGCACCGCACATTCATTCCTATTGGTTTCCGTGCATACTACGTTTATTTCCTCAGCAAAATGGTTCATTAATAACCATCCGGTTTCTTAACGTTTCTTCCATTAAACCATAGTCAGAGAAATGCGTTCTATTTAACTCTGTGTTGCCTACAATACCGCTCCTAATTCGTGAACAATCGACGCTTTGCGACAGATTTTTCCATCGCCGTCGCAAACAGTCGCAGTGCCATAACTTCGTTCAGATTCAATTACAGTCCCCTCTCGCTATAACGCGTTTGAAGGGACCGAAGAAAATCCGCGTTATAACGGGAGCCGCTTCCTAACCGGAGCTGACCTTTTTTACACTCTCTTGAATAGAATTTTCTAAAATCGCATTAATTGACTAAATATGACGTATAGCATGGAAACATATGGCCTTGAAGAGAGTGAGAAGGCATAAAACAACTTTAGATTATTAAGGAAGCGCTGTCCTTGGAGATACTCTCTGGTATGTGCATAATTATGACAAATATCTGTGAGGAATAATGAGAATCAGGCGTAGGTTACACGTGGTCATCAACAAAAATATGCAACCTACTGTTGTAAGATCTTTGTTGCAATCAGAACTATCGCTTCAAGCGGAAATTGTACACGAATTCCCTGTCTTCCGAGCAGGATGTTTGCCCACTATACTATCAGTGCTGGTAAACCGTGCCTCATCCGAGATATCCTCACTGCAAATGGCTTAAATGACACTCTTCCATGATTTGGGAACGTTGAATGCGATCAAACAGCGTTGTTGCTGTAATTATGTCCACAAAGCAGATGGCACAGGAACAAGTCCCTCATGGCGCGAGTTTAGATCGCAATGGAACATCATGTAACAATGAATAGCACCACCAGCTGCTCTTGGCTTAAAAGATCGAGTGTGGGGCATAATCTGAGTGTCACCCCTCATCTTTTTTCGTTCCTGATAGAGGAAATCTCCCAACATACGGCAGCTTCTAACGACTACCGGAAGTTTCCAACCGTGCTCGACATATTGCTGACTATGGACACTTCGTGGGTCGCGCATACATGAAAAACATCCATATGCATCTAACTCCTAGTCGCACAGATGCCGATCGCGACCACGAACGAGGCCATAAGAGGGTAGGTCTGATCGCAGACGCCGTCAGCATCTTGCTTCTCTTCATTTTCCGTGTGGGACCGGAACTGAGCCCTGGTCGCGTTATAGGAGTCATTTTGAATGCAGTTTCTCCCAACGGGAGTAGCGCTATAACGGGAGTAGCGTTGTATCCGACGCTTCTTAAGCGGAGTTGGTTTGTACTGGCGTAAAGGTAAGCTGGCCGGGGCCGGAGAAAACCGTTATATCGAGAGTCGTCCGGAGACGTTATAACGAGAGGGCACTGTATAAGAAAATTAAATTGCACCATTAGATTCACCTTCTTCCTACCAATCCAACTACCTGCATGAACTGTGGAATTGGTTACTCTCGACCTAATTGTGGAGCTCGTCCTTTCAAATGTCCGCTAATTGATTTATGACCCCTCTGCGAGCGACACTGGTTCATCTTTATAAAGCTAGAAAGTTTAAACCATAAAATTTCGTTATCAGATCTGTGTTTTGTAAAATGCGGACATCATTTTGATAGTATACATTGCAAAGTTAGCCAAGTTTGAAGGGTCGGCATGTTCGTTCCATGACATGGATTTTTCGAATTTTTGCCTTCAATTCCTGGTTAACAGCCAGCATCACCACGGAACTAAATCATTTATCACAAGAAGTTAAATGTACTTTCTTTCTTAGGTTTACACAGGTTCAGGGTATACGCAGCTGGGGAGTTGTGAGCACGACAGCGTGAAGAACTTTTACTACACTGCTCACCTACGCACTTTTAGGCCGTTAGCTCTCCGGGTCCCACCGCAGTGGTCGACTGAAATCGGAAAAAGTCCTGTCACACAAGTTTAACCTGCATATTCGCACCACTGTAACTTTGTCCTTTTTTAAGCTGCATTGCTGTGCTTTAGAGTTTTACTACACCTTTTAACTGACTACAAAACCCACGAGTTGCAGCTGGGAGGATTCAAACTTCACACGGTTATTGTGCTCCAAACACGCCCACGCGTGCAATTTGGCACATCAACGGTCGATGTTCTCCACCCCTTTACTCGCTCAAATTACAGTTCTCGCTACTCTAGGTAACATCTTCCAATTCACCCTCAAAAACGCTATCGAATGGTACCCAACCTGGCCAAATTCGAAAGTATGATTTTTGGTGACGTCATCGTCAGCACAGGCTCGGCCTAGGGCGCCCTCATCGTCGATGCGAAATTGCCAAAAATCGATTTTTCCGAAATCGTTCGAGATTGACACCATTCGATACAGCTTTTCGTGATGAACAGAATGCTGTCATTGGAAGTGTCGAAAACTCAAATATGGGCGAGCAAGGGCGGAAGACTTTTTTGGGGCTTGAGAACATGAAATTGGCTGACGACTGTTGGACCTATATAAACCTATGAAAGAAAGGGCATTCAACTTCTCATGATAAATGAGCTAGTTCCTTCGTGATATTCGATTTTCACGTAATAAAATTGCTAGCTTCCTAGAGTTGAACAGCTCCACCAGTAGATCAAACACTACAAACCAACTTGTGAGAGTAACCTAGGAATTAGTATAATTTATGGGTGGTGCTTCACGCACAAATTGCTCGCAAACCGATTAAGGTTTCTGTGCAAAATTTTGGGTTCGTTGTTTTTCCAGCAAAGTAAGAAATCAGAGGCTGTTGAAGTTGCTTGTTTTTTGCGCCAGAGCATAATGTACAGACTAAAATAGACTGTTTTCCTAAATTATAATAGAGTGGAGTCGTAAAAGTGTAATAGTTGCTTTATTTTTAAAAGAATGTAAAGGAAAGAATTAGACCTGTCTGGGGGACGGTCAGGAGGTACATCCGCCCCTGCTGGTGGGCGTGCTATCTTCCTCTCATCCCCCTTGCTCACTCACCCCAACCTCCTGGGCTTCACCGAGAGTCTAACGGCTACCTTTGACACGCAAAACAAAAGTTTCCGGTCTACAGAGCAGCGATGTACCTCCTGACGTGTTGAACAGCTCCACCAGTAGATCAAACACTACAAACCAACTTGTGAGAGTAACCTAGGAATTAGCTATAATTTATGGGTGGTGCTTCACGCACAAATTGCTCGCAAACCGATTAAGGTTTCTGTGCAAAATTTTGGGTTCGTTGTTTTTCCAGCAAAGTAAGAAATCAGAGGCTGTTGAAGTTGCTTGTTTTTTGCGCCAGAGCATAATGTACAGATTAAAATAGACTGTTTTCCAAAATTATAATAGAGTGGAGTCGTAAAAGTGTAATAGTTGCTTTATTTTTAAAAGAATGTAAAGGAAAGAATTAGACCTGTTTGGGGGACGGTCAGGAGGTACAGTACCGCGCATGCCTTTTGGTCAATTCCCGAAAAAGCCGCTTTGGAGCGTTCCAAAGCGGCTTTTTTAAATAACTTTCTTTAAAATCAAGCACTTGTGAAAAGAAACATATATTTGAGCTTAGCGGGCCAAGCTCTATCTTCTGGCATATAAATCAATAGAGATGATCAAGGCATATGGGCCGGACATAATCAATCGAGTGGGCGCGAGAGCCTGTAGAGTGACAGTTTGGGGAATTTTATTGAAATTCCCAGCCGCTTTACTCAGAAATTGCCTTAAGACTGTCCAGCTTGCCTTTGGAGTGCGCCGTGAACAATGCATACAGAATCGAACCTATCAATCGAGTAGGCGCAACCACTCGCAAATTGCACGCGCGAGTGTGTTCGGAGCGCAATAACTCTGTCGAGATCGAATCGTTCCGGCTACGGCTCGTGTATTTTGTAGGCAGTGCAAAGCTTTAATAGTCTGTGAAAGTGCAGCGTTATAGCTTCTAAACAAGCGAAATTATAGCGGCGCGAAAATGCAGGTTAGCCGTGTGTGACACGATTTTTTCCGACTTCAGTCGACCCCTGCAGGAAGACGCGGCGTGCTAACGGCATGCAAACGCGTATGCTAACAGCACATTGAAGGCACTTTACGATGACGTGCTCACAACTCCTCAGTTTCCTGAACTGCCTTGGCCTCATCTGCCAGTTTAGAGGGGCGTAAGATAGCGGTTAGAGTTTCTTGCGCTCTTACTCACCCAGATTTAAGCTTTCAACTCTCGCAATGCTACCGTTTTCTTCCGTTTTCTTCAGCTCGAAGAGCGACCAATTACAGAAAAATGGATTTTTCGATGATTTCCCATCGAGGACGTGGACGCCCAGGCCGAGCCTGCGCGGACGATGACGTCATAGAAAATCGATTTTTTCGAAAATGGCCAAGTTTTCTCGTTCAAAATCATCTAGTGGTTATTTTGTGCGCTGATTACGAATCCGACGTCCGTTTTTGGAAATTTCGCCGATTTCGGTAGGTTACCTGCCGTTTGAGGGTGGTCGGGTCAGGATCACCGATCACCCTCAGTCATCAGTATGGGTGTCTTCTTCCATAATCAGCCAAATGGACTTCTTCATCGTGTTAGACACCTCGAATAACCCTTGCCCTTAGATGAAGTTTGAGCAAAATCGGTGACCCTGACACGACCACCCTCAGTTATCCACAAGAAAATCCAAAACTTACCGAAATCGGCCAAATTTTCAAAAACGGACGTCGGATTCGTAATCAGCGCACAACATAACCCCCAGATGACTTAGGTCGAGAAAATTTCGCCTATTTCGAAAATATCGATTTTCTATGACGTCATCGTCTGCGCAGGCTCGTCCTAGGGCGCCCATGTTCTCGATGGGAAATTGTCAAAAAATCGCTTTTTCCAGAATTGGTCGAGAGTGACACCATTCGATAGACCTTTTCGTGCTGAAGCTAACGGTGTTATTGCGAGTGTCGAGAACTCAATTATGGGCGAGTAAAGGCGCAGGAAACTTCAACGCTAAGTCCACCGCCCTAAAATGGCAGCTGGGGCTAAGGCGGTTTAGGCAGCTGAGGACTTATGAGCATGTCATCGTAAAGTACCTTAAGCGTTCTGCTCGCCCATACATTTGTAGGCCGGTACCTCTCCGCGTCTGCCCGCAGGGGTCGACTGAAATTGGAAGAAATCGTGTAACACAGGCTAACCTGCATTTTCGCGCCGCTATAATTTCGCTTGTTTAGAAGCTATAACGCTGCACTTTCGCAGACTTCTAAAGCTTGCTGCTGCCCACAAAATCCACGAGCAGCAGCCGGAATGATTCGATCTCTATAGAGTTATTGTGCTCCGAACACACTCGCGCGTGCAATTTGCGAGTGGTCGCGCCCACTCGATTGATAGGATCGATTCTGTATGCATTGTTCACGGCGCACTCCAAAGGCAAGTTGGACAGTCCTAAGGCAATTTCTGAGCAGGGCGGCTGGGAATTTCCGATAAAACTCCCGAAACGGTCACTCTAAAGGCTCTCGCGCCCAATCGATTGATTATGTCCGGCCTATATGCATTGTTCAACTCCATTGATTTATAAGTCAAAAGATAGAGCTCGGCTTGCTGAGCTCAAGTATATGTTTCTTTTCACAAGCGCTTGATTTTGAAGAAAGTTATTTAAAAAAGCCGCTTTGGAACGCTCCAAAGTGGCTTTTTCGGGAATTGACCAAAAGACATGCGCGGTACTGTACATCCGCCCCTGCTGGGGGGCGTGCTATCTTCCTCTCATCCCCCTTGCTCACTCACCCCAACCTCCTGGGCTTCACCGAGAGTCTAACGGCTACCTTTGACACGCAAAACAAAAGTTTCCGGTCTACAGAGCAGCGATGTACCTCCTGACGCAACGCCCCCCAGCAGGGGGCGGGTGTACCTCCTGTTGCGCTGCCGACCTGTTTTTGTTTCGCCCGGTCCCTCAAACAAAAATGTAACAGAAAGATCGTTTTCAAATTGAAGTTGTAGAAAATATTACTTTTTTGATTACCGAAATGAGACGAAACAAGATGAAAAATCAGGTTTTTGGCCCATGGTCAGTAAAAAATACAAGTTGAGAAAAGAAAGAGCGAGAGCGGTATAGGGCTTTTGTTATTATTTTTTGCCATCCTATTGAGATCAGCTTCATGTTGTTTTTTTTTTGTTGCAAATTCCTTTTATTCCACTTATGTTTCCTGAGGAAGGAAGGGGGGGGGGGTATTAAAAATAGGCTCCGCTTTAAAGTCACGTTGTTCAGTGCTATTAGTTTCCGAAGTGGAGAGCAGATTCACTTTTAATTTCTGGTTGTGGTTCTCGCAGCTTCTAAGTAAATTAGAGATTTGCACGAAGAAAACAGAAAATGCCTTTTAGAATGAAGAACCTATTTAGTCGGGCTCATTACGGACCCACGAACATGTTACGACTATAAAAGCTCTCTAATAACTAAGAATAGGACTGGCAGCTATTTTTACAATAATTTATTTTGTGTTGCAAAGAAAAAAGAAATGATAATATGAAAAGCGCTCCGTGCATGAAGCAAATAATGAAATGATCATGTGATCAGCTAAATAATAACTTTACACGACAAAAAGATAGCAAGTAATATGTTTTTTCGCCTCCTTCTAGAGTTTGAAATATGCTGCATACGTCCAACGATTTCTTTTTGGTTTTCCCTATGCTCTTGTCCTGTGCTGAAAATCAAATTTCTCGCCGAATGTATTTCATAAAGATACCCTTGTATGTTAATTATTCAAGAAGCACCTATGCATAATAGAGGGTGTTAATCGGTTATGTTTAAGTTGAAATGCTGCGGAGTATCCTCAATTGCTCAAGGATATAGGGACTGGAACATGAGTTATCAGTTCAACTGCAGCACATCGAATCCACAACCAGAGAAATGCGGTGTGCCGTTCTCGTGCTGTCGGAAATCCGTCATTTCTGAAGCGGTTCGTTCTTTTTACTCTTTTCATAATTGTATTAATGCTACTTATACAGTAGATGTAAGCTGAGCTAGGGCTAGGACTGACTGCTGGCTGGGGCTTCGCCTCGGAAGCCACTGCCTGTGGAGTACATCCAGAGACATTTATATGTTTTTTCATATCAACCATGCGGCATAAAGAGAAAAGGACGAGGTTTTCAATCTCTTTTTGGATACGCCATGAATTCCACTTCTACGGGTTATCATGGAGGCGATTTAAATGCATATTTGGCCATACAGTGACTTCCAGTGGCCAGCCGATGAACAAATCAGCGCTTTATCATTCCCAGACAATTACCATTTTATCGACCCCGCAGGGATGGAAGGCTTGGTTGACCTGGGTGGGAAATCCGAACCGGGAACCTGGTACCGGGTGCACTCGACAGTCGGCACCTCCTCCGACTGCGCGACACGAGCTAACTACACGACACAATTCATCTAATTGCTGTTCGTAAACCATAATGTTTGCTTTGCTGCCATGTTAGATGGTTACCGTGGGAAACTTCTGTAATATCGACCGATATTGATTGTTTATTCGATACAATCCTAAATTCTAAATGATATCATACCGTTTTGTAAAAGTTTACATGTGTGAAGCACTGTAATAGGCGAGATTACACGCGTTTTAGTGACATACATGATGGGGTGTAGTTGCGAAGTCGGAAAGGCGCCGACTGTCGCGTGCACCTGATTCCAGGTTCCTGGCTCGGATTTTAAGACCAGGCCAACCATGCGATCCATCTCTCTGGGATCGATGTATTGGTACCAGACCCATTTAGACAGCATAAAACGCTGACGGAACGAAATTACAAACACTGGTCAAATAAGCATTCAAATTGCTTATAGACATCCCGTGGAAGTAGAATGCGTGGCGTATGCCGGAAGGCTTTGACTAACGCCGTCCGCCATCGGTTACATTATCGTTCATGTCATGCGTGGCGTATGCCGGAAGGCTTTGACTAACGCCGTCCGCCATCGGTTACATTATCGTTCATGTCACCAACAGTGAAGTTTTTACTGCATATTTGCTTTAGCGAAGCCGTATAAGAGTACTGGTTGCTCTAGCAGTAGGACTGTTTTCACAGTAAATATCGAGAAACTTTCAGGCCGGCTCGTCCAATCCTCTGTTGCCGGCCATGAGGTCGCTGGAGTGCTGGCAGAACACGCTGACGAAACGACCTCAGGATCTCGAACATGACATCTACACCCGTGGTTGTCTGCAGCCGCTTCGAGCTCTGTTCGAATCGCATGCCATTCACATTGCCTTGGTGGTTGCCATCGTCATCATTCCTGTGGTGAGTTCAACCGTTTTCTGGCATGGTTGTTCCCACCGGACTTGCCTTTTGTTACCACCAGCACAGATTTGAAAGATCTTATGATTACACAGTTTTTGGAGCCTTAGAGAAGCTTACCAAAAGCCTGAAGCACCTTGCTTTACTCTTTTGCCTTTCTACCTCGTTTGTTTTTTCATTACTTACCTACTTACTAGTTTCACACTACATATAATACATACATATATCCTATATTTGAAATTTTGCCACATGTCGCGAAGGTGAGCAGCATTGGTAGGTGAGAACGCGCCAACCAATAATGCCCTAGCAGAGCCCAGACGGAGCACATGCCAGCCGATCAGTGCACCGACTGTGCACGTCCTCTCTGAATGGCACGTCTATTCAGTGCGGTCTGATTGGTTAGGGCGTTCACATCTCTCAATGCTGCCCATGTTCACGACATATGCCGAAAGTTTTAAACACAAAAATATTTCGGCACCGATTTTTTCAGTGTCTGTCCATTTGTCTGACAAACGTTCTTGCGAGACAAATAGACCACCAGCGACTACTACTGGCCAGAGAAGCTCGACGAAACGAGCGACGTCGAAAACGCGAGCGTCATCGAGTACGTGCGGAAGCCCGAATCACTGAGCGACTCGAGGATGGGAAGTTCTCTGACCATGAGACGGTAGGTAGAATGATAATACTGCTCTACGATTTACAGTGTACTGTTCGCAACTGTCGCGTCGTGGTAGCTCGGTCAGGGGCCGGATTCACAAACGCTTATACCCGCGGATATGCGGGGTATAGGGGTAGTTGTACCCACGATGAGGCATTCATGGCAAACCTTACACGCCACATCGTGGGTGTTTCAGTGGGTAGAGAATACTCGACGATCGCCGTGAGTATATCTTATCTTATCTTACCTTATCTTATCTTTGGATGCGTAGGTCATGCCCACCCGAATCAAAAACTGAACGCGAAACAAAACACTAAAAAAAAACAGAACATAGGATAACGAACACTAGTGAACATCAAAGGAGCTACAACATTGCATGGGAAGGAGTAGAAAAGCGCCAAGAGAAATACATGTAATAGTGCCGGAAAACTTGCTCGTATATCCTATATAATACATATATATTATATATATCCTTATACTATCCATCATATATATCCTATAAATATAATATCCTCATACCAGTGGGGTTTCCGCGCTCCACTGACAAACTTGCGCTCCAGTGAGATCAGCTGTTCTCGCGAGAGGCTTAGTTCTGCCATACCCTTGAGTACTTTCATGAATACAAATTGTACCCGCTACTCACTGCGGGTTGCGGAAACGGGGTATCTCTACCTATACCAACTGCTTGACGAATCCGGCAACGGAAGAGAATTTTGGATCAATCCTATTGAGGGGGGGGGGAGGAGGGGGAGGACATCCCTCTGTCGTTCTGGCAACGGTTTTGACAGGATCGAAAATGATCTGTTTTATACAAAGTCGAGTCGCTGGACTAGCCACGGGCGGATGGACCTCTGCAATTTCTAAGCCGTGATAGGTCATACCGTTTCTTTTCCTTGCTTTCTACTGGTCCCTTCCTGACCTAGATAGACCATAGTTTTGTTTTTATGAAAGAATTCGGCTATACAATTTCTGGCTTTTGCCTAGAACACTGATTCTGACCCAGCGTTTTATCCGTGGTCTACGTAATGAAAATTATTGCTCAAAGCGATTGTTCAACAATGACGTTCTCACAAACTCGTCCATTTTTCCATTGAAAATTGTTGCTTAAATATTGTTTACAACACAAATGAAGTAAACGTCAGGGTAGTCTGCCGAAAGTCATACCAACCTTTCGCTTTCCTGCTTTCACAAATAAGACGTCGAGTTTTTGCCTTAAGCGGGCAAATATCTTGTGAACACTCAAGCAATGACAACATTTATTGGGTCACTGTATAGTGGGATAGAATTCGAAAAGAAAAATTAAATGGTGACTGCGAGTTTCTATTAATTGGATTTCGATTTTTTTTTTTGTTTGTTCTAAACAGGTGTGTGCTTGTGAACTAGTCGTGCCTACATCACAGCTTCGAAAAATTTTCCGCCGCGCATTCCGAGCAGAAAGTGCGTTGCGGTTCCTGTACTTCAGAATGTTAAAGAGGCTTCGCAATAGCATTCAATGGCGTTCTACTGCCGACAGCTTTGGGGTTATCACTTGCTTAATGGAACGGGCTGAAAATGTCCGTTGAAAATCGCCCGCGACCCAATTCGAGCGAACGGGGGCAGCAAACCGGTTCGTCCGAAAACTTATTCCTGAAAGGGGCCTAATTGGTGCTATGCTACGCAGTGGCAAATGCCATGAACTGGATTCCTGATCGGAACACTGGTGAGAATATGCAGCGGGTGAAATCATTTGTGGAAGGGATACGGGGTTGTCGGTAAGAGGTGTAGACTACGCGCGGGTTCGCCTTATCTTTTTGTCGCTTCGGGTTCGATAATTTGGTGCCAGACAGCAATCGAAAGCGAAAAAGTTTTCTTTTCGAACAGGTGGCCGCAGAGTCTCTCAAAAAAAAAAGCAGCCATTGTTTGGATGATCTGTCTTGCTTTGAATCATATCATGGCTTCTGCGTTAACGTTGCGCCATACATTCATCTAATATTTCGCAAGGCTTACTTGATTGATTACGTGTATCAAAACCCATGTATATGCTTATTCACAGCAACTACACGGCATAATTCATCTAATTGCCGAGAATCCTGCCTGTATGTAGGTCATAACGATTGCTCTACAGCCATTTTAGACGGTAATCGTGGGAAATGTCTATAATATCGATCGATATTGATCGTTTATTCTACACAATCTTAAACTCAGAATGACAACATACCGTTTTGTCAGAAATTTGCACGTGAAATTATTTTAATAGGCTTACGTTTAAATCCACCATAATTTGCACCCCGTACTTTTGAAAAATGAACGATTCGTTCCTTATAGTTTTCCTGAACCTGTATTTTATGTTATGGTTTTGGTAACTTTGTTACCTATAAAGCCTTGAGCCATAAATGGTGAGACTGAACTGAATACAGAGTAGCCAGGTTATCTTTCAATCAAAAGAAACGTTTTTTCGAGGCAGATATCCTCAAATCTAGTAGTAAGTATCACCAGCTACGCAACGATCTGATGGTTTTCCAAACGTTCTACACCACATGTGCCTTCGACCTCACAGTATCGTATCATCGATATCGGGGGTGCAACTTATGGTGAATTTACGACCTTTTGGCTAATCGTCGCGTATATCATGCCTTCCTATTGCTCCAAAATTCTGGAGACTGCATCAATCATAGAAGAATTTTTGTGTAATCGAAAAATGATGTGACTATTTTTAAGTGCACCTCGGAGAATTGTTTTAGGTTAAAAGTTTTGTGCATAATTTGAGATAGTCGAAATTCACACTTATGGTTTAAAAAAATTGGAAGTGTATGTGTAAAAGATCGTGCTTTCTTAGAATGGAAGATATTATGTAAACGGTATTACGTTTCCGATTAAGTAAACATTACGAAATGCTGGACGGATGAGCATATAGCACGATCAAATTAATTAACAAAACGCAAGAACTCCAGGATCTATCCTAGTCGGTAGGGGCACCGCTAGAAAATCGAAACAAACAGAAACACTATGGCTGTACATGCTTGAAAATTACAGGAAGGAAAATCTCATGTACAAGTCCCGTCCGTCGCTTTTGAGGGATAAAAGAAAAAGGAAAAAATCTAAAAAAAAGTATTGAATAGTTGGTTTTGGTTTTAGCCCTCTTCAACCAACTGTGATGTACCCTCCCCGCTAGGATAGAAACGTGCTGGCAGTAGCTAAAATGAGGATAATTTCATTCGCACTAAAGCAGAGTTACCATTTGTTACTGAAGGGGTAAAAAGCTGTAAAGAAAGCAGCAAGTGTTGGCCTCCGATCGAGAATATTCCGTCAAACGCGGGACATACAGTATTGTGAGTGTCTTAAAAGCATTGTACTAAGTGTGTCATCGTCATTGTTTGCGGACGAATTGCTCCATTTCACAACGTTTTGCGTCCATTTTATTCTATGTGTGATGGCGAAATAAAGTAGATGTTACTGTGTTGATCTTCCAACGTACACTTCTGCAGTAGTTTTAGTGGTGCGTTGTAGTGCGGTCGGACGAGGCGCCGATTATCGAGCGAATTCCGATTCATCGCGCTTGGTTCTGATCCCGCTCAGGGCAAGCAAGAAGCAACCCAGCTATCCTTCACTGAATTACTACCAGACTAGCCCTTAGAAGGTTGAAACACTGACTACTCCAAGTCATTGTATAGGCTTAATACGAATTCAAATTGCCTCGATGACATCCCGTAGAAGCAGAATGCGTGGCGCACTCCAAGGAGGGATTGACTAACTCCCTCGCCCTTCATACTTATGGTAATTTTCCAGAATGCCAAGTCGTCGGAAGCTGCTCCATCTACCAACGTGCAGATGGAGCCGCCGAAGCAGAACGAACAGCAGCAGCCGCCGCAGCGCTTCAACTCCTCCACGCCGCCACCGTCACCAACGCGTGTCGTGAAGAAGAAGCGAGATCGTCGGCGGACGAGCTCCAGCGCTCCACACACGGACGCACGCGTTCAGCAATGGGTAATGCAGCAGCAGCAGTCGGGCTTGACAAATCCGCCAGCGAAACCGAACGCGTCCTAGGACGGCGTCAGCACTGTGTTTTCACCACTTACGGGCCGGATGCCATGTTGGCTGTATGATAGTTGCAGCTCTCGATTCATAAACTGGTCTGCTACAAGTGTATTCCGATTGTGTTCACTTTCACTTTAACGCTTTCTCTGGTTGTTCGAAACCTTTCGGTGATTTATCGTCAGCAATCTCTGCTCATTGAATCTGTGTATCTATGTTATTTTTCGAGATTGATATCTGTTCGCTTGAAGCGGCTTCACCAGTCATCGCCTTTCCCCTCGAGGCTGTCCTTTCACTTGCTCTCTGTGAAATAAAGATTTTGTCAAAGGGATTAGTAACAGATTTTGTTGCTGTGCTGCAAAACAACTTCTGTCCTGCTATTACGAAAGAGATATCCTTCGCTGTGAAGGAGATTGACATTCAAGGTTGGATGGATTGATCGACGGTCCAAAAGTGTTTGGCTGTTCTTTTCTTATGCTGAGAAGAACGTCTTACCAGAATCTTTTTTTTCAGATATCATTGCTTTATAACAGCACTAGCTCAACTACATTGTACCCGTTATTGTCTGAGACATCTACCCAACTATCGTTCAGCTCTTCATATCTATTGGCCCAGAAATGAAATGTGGCAAATGCGAGTCGAGAAAACAGACGACGTCCACCTCGACTTCTGACTGATCATCGAATTTTCAAGAGGATGATGTTTTAAGACACGAAATATGTTGTGTTCAGGAGGAGCCGAGTCGGGAGAATAAGTAGTATGGGGAGTAATAAGGAGTATGGGTTAAGGATTTTCATCCGAGTTTGGCAATCTTCTGCGTAGAGTGTCGCGAAGAGGAAAACATTCTGGCGCTTCTGAAGCCGACCAACTACTGAAGTTGAGCAACGCTGACTTGGACCGCCATTGTGGTCCCAAAAGAATGGATCTCAAAGCAGACCGTTTCTGGGAATCCCACCCACCAACAACAGAGTAGGATCTTCCGCTCGTGATGGTTATCTATGTGCTCTCTGAAACTATAAAGAACTTACTTCCGTCCAAAGTAGCAGTACCTTTGGAAAAATCCTCCTTAGAAGCGACGAGTTACTGAAACTGACCTAGAAGTGCTGCCTGACTCATCTGGTCGCACCCAAATGTCGCCAATAATTCGCGATTGGTGTTCATGGTGTTGCTGTTCTTCCAAGGAGTTGCCTAGAGTCCGGTCATCCCAGACAGTAGGTCTGATAGCGTGGATGGCCTTTCGAAGAGTAACCACCCGATCGGAGCGCAGGTGAAAATATCGAAAACTGGATTCGGGATCGATGTCCTCCTTGAACGCAGCGCAGATGCTGGCGGTTGGTGATCCCTGGTATTGTAGGCAGTCATAGCAAACAATTCCTCGCAGGTAGCTTTGAACAATTGAGACCATGATTGCTGCATAGTGCATTCATGTACTTTCTTCGGTAAGGTTTCTAAACTTTCTCCCATATTTTAGTATAAAATTGTCCTTTATCCTAAATTGGTCTTCAACCAAGAATAGGTGAGGAATAAAAACCGTTCAGGACTTTTCGCCATCCCAGTTATATACGTGTATCGTTTTTTGTATAAAAGAGTAAGGATAAAGGGCGGCGTTAACCAATCCCTTTTAGGATATGTCACGCACTCTGCTTCTACTGGATATCGTGGATGCAATCTGAAAGTGTATTTGGCCTAGACAATGGCTTCAGGTGGCCAGCCGATGAACAAGTCAGTGTTTTAACCTTCACGGACCAGTCTGATACTACAGGGTGCGTAAAAAGTATTGACGCACCTACGTTTTGATTCAGCTCCAGCTTTTTCTTTCTACCCCTCTAGGTTTTTGTGTGTTATTTTTGTTGTCTGTATTGTGCTCAAAAAAAACACTCACGAAAAAACTGAAGAAACATGATCGTCACCGTTACGGTGGCCCTTTTTTTGTCCTTACCCAGACAGCTGAATACTTCCTTAACAAGAGAATTAGGCGCTGTTCGAAACGGTTGGTGAGGAAAGAGGTCAGCAACCCAAACGTCAGCCACGGCTCTGTCATAACAGATGATGATTACAAGATGTCCAAGCACAATAACGTTCAAATCCAAGATTATCACTTTCTGTCCGATAACGGCAAACAGATAACGCGCGCAGGTGTGGACAGCTTCTCAGACGAGCACAGCTTAGACATGAATCCGCTGGATTGCTCTTTTTAGGCGATTTTGGAGAATGGGGTCTGGGTTACCTTCAACAGAAGTGACCAGTCACAGAAGGCTACCCCGTTCAGAGCACGGGACGAAATCCAAGCGAGTACTAGCGGCGCGTGCTCATGAATTTCTCCTGTATTCACAGTAAAGGAGCCGATGTCAATTACGACTTATTCTGTCGTGTTTGTCCATATTTCTGAAATGAATAGTTTAAAACTTACTGCGCAATACTATTTCCACAACCGCCATTTACTGCGTCAATACTTTTTACGCACCCTGTAGTTCACCGAGAATGTCTGGTTGATCTGGGCCGGAAATCTGAACCAAGAACCTGGTATGGGTGCACGCAACAGCCGGCTTCTCCTCCGACGTCGCTCTTGTGTGTATTGTCTCATTTTAACCACGACTCTCAACAGCTGCTGTATCGCAGCAGAGATTAACTGTACATCTTGAGCAGTTGAGACTCGTCGAACTGACGAATATTCGTTGTGCGCTCATCATTTACAGCTGTTGCTTTTACTAACTTCAATCCCTACATGTTGTTACAGGATGTTTTGTTGCGATCAAAACTCTTGCGCCAGGCGGGACGCGAGCCCGCATCTTCTGCTTTCCGGGCAGCGATGTTCGCCTTACACCACCGGCGCTGTTTGACCGCACGTAACATCCGCGATATCCTCGAGGCCTGTCAGCACCCACCCATGATACGGGATGGGCCGGTCGCTGATATCAGCATGGAGCCGGTTAAGCTGAAGACCTTACTAGTAACAATGTTCTAACACATTTGCTTGAGCCTGGAGCGGCTGGTAGAGAGGCTATATGTTGTTACAGGATGTTTTGTTGCGATCAAAACTCTTGCGCCAGGCTGGACTCGAGCCCGCATCTTCTGCTTTCCGGGCAGCGATGTTCGCCTTACACCACCGGCGCTGTTTGACCGCACTTAACATCCGCGATATCCTCGAGGATATATATAATCCCTACGTCTATACAAATAATGACAAATATTGACTAAACCAGCCGTCAACTAAAAAAGCATAGATGGCAGGGTTCCTTCCTTTTACTGGTAGTAGCACTACCAAATCGCTCAGTCACTGAGGCGCCTAGCGATTAAAGTTGTGAGCAAATTCTGAATATCATCTCATTCTTGACGTGCCTTCTTCGCGCATTACCATAACTCTTCATTGAGACGTAGATGGTCCGACATGCACACACTTTTGTTCTGACAAAAATCACTTCATTCGTATATGAACAATGTTTCCTTAAGACGACAAGAAACAAATCAAACAACTTTTCCAAAGATCAATTGCACCCGGCGGCTCGTAAAGTCTGGCAACATCCGTTATAGGAATCCTGTAGAGCTCGTGCCATAGACTGGCATACCGTCTGTAACGTGTGATATGTTCTGAGAGTAGAAATAAATTCTACCTTGATATTTTATATCATCGTATATAGTTTGCACCAGGCACTTCTCAAATCAAACAGGACGCTTGGACGCTATTCATTTCAAGCCGAACATTTTTTAACCAAAACAAATTAGCCTCTGATGTTCAAATATTCACAGTCTGTCTATATTAGAAAATCATTCACAGACTGTCTATGTTAGAATAACTATTTTTTTAATAAATAACTGGCAGTAAAAATTCGTGGTTGCAGAATTTCTCGGGGAAAAAAAAACTAATTTTCCAGCTCATTTTGGGAGTAAACAACATTTTTAGGTTTATTCTGAAGTTTTAAGACGCAAAACATCTTCTGGTGCTTAATTTTTTAAATTTTTTATTACTTATTTTTTCGAGATGTCACGCCGTGCACCCGATGTATACGCCGCGTTTTCTCCAGAATTGATAGTGCAAATGCTGTTTGCATAGCTGGAAATCTTGAAATAACAAATAAAAAGTTGCAATAAAAAAGCACGCCACCAATTTCAACTGTGTAACTTCGGGTAAACAGGCTTTGCACTATCAATTAAAAAAAGATTTCGATGTTCTGAACAAATGCACACGTAAAATTCATTCGGAAAATTCCTTGCATTACAGAACTTTAGAATAGGCTTCAAAATATTCTTATTGCCAAGGGGATAGAATCTGTGCCCATTCAAGAAGTATTCTTATTTTTCAGAGTTTCTACATGGGCGAGTTTTCATTTAAATTTTTGTTAAAATAAACAACCACCAATTATTTTTAAAGCTTGGCTCCTCCTACTTTGTTCAAATGAAAAGTGTTCCGTTTAAAATGAAAAGGCGATATATCTCTTATGCCTCCCGTTGGAAGTGCCTTAATATAACCCATCTAACGTTACTTCTGTTTGCTGCAAAGCACAGCACGTCAGCTCTGTAGTTATTTAATACTAATGTCTTCTAATGTGTTTAAGGTAGATGATCACGAAACGCTAAACATTCTTCATAACCTGGTTGTTGATTGAACGCCTAAATCATAACTACAACCAAGGCAGACCATGGAACCCCGGAAATTTTGGCCTTCCCGTAACAAAACTTGATGTCAATTCTTGGGCTTGAGATCGAACATTTGGTTAGCTTGGACAGAAATCGAACCTACCGCGCTATTTATACAATTAAACGCCACCTTTCGACTCCGCCACATTCTCCCATTTTCTGTTAAACATAGTGAACATTCGCACTAAAATGTATTTAGTATGGTTTACTGAGCAGATTAAATTCTCTTCTGAAGCTTTGGTATTGCTAAGACCATTTCTTCATTGATAGAAAACCGTGAGATAGAATATCTGCCCCATCACCTCCTCCACATGACAAAATGCTGTCGTCATATCTGGTTTCATAGAGACTGGCAGGAAAATATGTGCTGGTCACACCCGCTTAGTCTTCATGCGTCCGTCCGAAAATTCCTATGCTTTATCAGAACACAGGCTTGCCAGCTCCTCGAACGAAGAGAATTGCCAAAAAGCTTCATGTAGTTGCGTAGCTTAAAATATCAAAATATAGGTGTGCGTGAAAATCCGAACAATATCGTGTAGGTTTCAGCAGTTTATAATTGACAAAAACGGCCTTAATCAATCCGTTTGTGGGATGTGCCACGCATTATACTTCTACGAGACAAATTCTGTATACATTTCGCCTATACAATGACATATGGTGCCCAACCAAGAAGAGTCCATGTCTTACTCTCGCCAGACACTCGATCGGTAAGACATGGAAGACTTATCGTTAGTTGGCCAGGGCGGAGTCCGAACCTTGCATTGATTCGGGATGCACGCCACAGCCAGCTCCTTGCTGTGTAAATTTATCTAATTCCACTTTTAATGTCTTCAGCACATGCAACTTATCACCAATAGGTTCTCACTAGTTTGCTACTTAACATTTAGTCTATGTCTGCGGATTTCTGTTATGCTATTTTTGCACCGACGCTTCTACAATTTTGAATCGTCTACCAAAAAACTGGCTCAAAATGAAATCCTTACATTTTTGTCAAGTCCGCTTAGCGTGATACCGCTATTCATGTAGACGTTTACGTAGTCACTGCACCAGTAAGGATCCGGCAAAGAGCACGAATCTGCAATTAGTCAGAAGCTTCACATGGTCCGAGTTGACTATGCTAAATTTTTAGACCGATTTCCGACCATTCCTTCGCCTTCTAGTCCATCTAGTGACAGTGCCTTTAAAATCGCATTTATTTTTCTGAAAACTACTGGTTATTTATAGGATCCATCTTAGTGGGAGGGGCGCTCCACCCTCACTCCTTAACAACGGCGGAAAAACTGAAAACAGACTAGTTTCCAAAGTCAATACGAGAACTGGCCTACGAGAGAACCATTCTTTGCAATTTCCTAGCCCGAACATTCCACGCAGTTTACATTGGTTTTGCTTTACTATTTATTTACTACGGTGCACGTGCGGCTCATCCCACTATTCAGCTCGAATTTCTTTCTTGGAACGCTAAAAACTAAAGAATCATCTGAGTTCGGCAAGGCTCAGATGATTATTCAATTTTAAGGTTAGGGATTCTGTGAAAACTGTATGTACTACGCTGTTCTAATTTATTCACCTAGGGACCCTCTATCTTCCTTTCCTATCTTTTTTCTTCCATCTTGTTTTTTTTTCAGAATTCCTGCCGCTTTCACATTATCATCGTTGAAGGAGTCGGAACGCTTCAACGAAATTGGATATGACTGCTGGATCCAAATAAGCAAGGATCGGCTTCCATCAGCGAAAAAGGGAAGAAATAAAAGAAGTAAAAAATATTGAAGTTAAAGTAAAACTCATGTTCGCAGTTATAACGTGGGAACTGAAACGCATTCAATAATTGTCTCGGCAAAAACGGAAAAGAAACTGAGAAACTTGAAAAAGTTGTGCTAACAAGGGAAGGATACTAGGTGACCATGGGACTTTGAGATGAGACGTATACCACTGGATTCGGCTTCGAACGCTGATTCCAAATATGTGATCCGTTTCTGCTGTGCGGATCTGTGGACGGAGTTATGGACCACTTTCGTAGCAGGCTCCTTTGCCCTCTAGGTCCATGTCGTGCCCCGGGCTGGCCGCCACCGGCATCGGTAACGGTGGTCCAGACCCGAGGCCACGTGTGTGGCAGACCGGCGGGGTCTTACGGCACGCTAATGCTCTTTCCTTTCCAGCCACGTGGATCCCGACTACATAGGGCCCTGCTGCCCCTGCCGAACCATTGGGTCGTTACTGCGATGGACTTTAGCTCCCTGAGCGCTCTACAACTCTGCGCCAACTTCCCCGCACGCCTCTGCGCCTTCCCGTTCTCCCATAGTGTTGCGATCAATAAAGGATATTGGACTCAACCCGTGTCCTCGCAACTTCCGCAGAATCAATATACACAGATTTACTATACAAGACTACTTCATAAACACACACACCTACGAGTTATGCGACCTGCCCTCCTACTCTTACTAGGGGAAACCCCGACAGCAGCCCGCGAGGGTCCGGCGAGGTCCTGCCTGGGGCGTGTGCCCACGAGGCGGTGCTCCTCGCCTCGCACCTGCGGTTACCTCCTCCTGGCGTCCATGCCAGGGTAGATCCTCCTCCAGCTAGGCTCTGCGCTCCTCGGTACTGCGGTGATATCGACACGCTCCGGCTCCGGCGACGTCCAGCGAGATGACGATGAGAGGACGACCGGACACGACCGTCCGGGGCGGCTGCGGCAGGCGAAGAATGAAGCCCGCGCGCACGTTCATACTCCGTCGCAGCGAATCGAGGCTGCGTATTCGACAGGCGCGCGCGGCGGGACCATGTGGGCGCGGGGACCCTGCGTCCTTGAAAAGTCGGGCCGAAAGTCACGACAGTCCACGCAGAGCGGGCCAGTCACAAGAGAGCGAGCTCAAGTAGGGTTGAAACTGCGCTGCCGGCCGAGCAGTGGTAGAGGGGCGACGTGATGATACGGGGTGGTTTATGGTTCGAGTCCCTTGTGGTGCAGGATTTTTGCACTTCCTAAAAAAAGATCTGCCACCATCAACCAAAGCTATGTGTGTCAAATGGCGACGTTTGGGCAAACTCGATTACCATGATCCCACCCCCCCCATACTTACAAGTGGGTGATCATTGCCTTAAATAACCCCCTTGGGCGAATTCTTGTTCGACACACGGGGTCGGTAAGGGCAATACGCCGACTGCCGACTTATCTTCCAAACTACGTTCTCGTCAGCTGTTGTGTTGGCGTGCCTTTTGGAGGAGTTCGGTCCTTCCTATACTTCACGAGTTCCTGCAAGGCAAGGGAAGAAAATGGCCAGCAGTTTCACATCCATCTTGCGAGATGCGCAATGCGGGAGCATCGAGGTAGGGGATGAAGAAGGTATCAGTGCGGAATCAGAAGAGAAGAAGGTATCAGTGGCACCCAAACGTTGCTCTTGGTCGACAGCTGGAAGCCATTCAGGGGTCACGAAACCATTTCATCTGTTTTTGTAGATCCTACTAGAGTGAAAGTGATGAACATTGCAGCAGGAACAACATCACAAATACAAGCATTAGACGTACATTTCTTCTTGCCACTCAAAAGCACGTACAAACGTTTCACCTCTCATGTATTGACACACGGTATAAAGTTCTCATTTCACTCCCGCGACTCAATTCTTCGAATTGTATCGCTGATTTACACTCAATTTTTTGCCCCAAGATTCAGAACTTTTCTCACGTATTCATGGTACGCTGCAGAATACCTGCACAGTCACCCCGGGACGTATGATACACCAATTCAATATTGTTTCCCTACAGACATCGTAGAGCACTGCTCTTACAGCGGCTGCACTGATGTATTTTTCATCCGCTGCGGGCACTGCCAACAACTGTTATGTTTCGTAGCGTTATTCCACAGTTGCTAGTGTAAAGCATTGTTTGTCTTCTCGCCATGTTTCTACCAACTATTAATGATAAATTGTATCTTCGTGCTATGAAGTTGTCGGTATGAAGACAAACCCTTTCTGATGACCTTTTCCGTTGTAATTTGACATAGAGAGCATTGGTTGATAGTGGCAGATCTTTTTTAGGAAGCGCAAAAACCCTGCATCACAGGGTATTCGAACCATAAACCACCCTGTCTCACCACATCTCATCTCAAAGTCCCATGGTCACCTGGTATCCTTCCCTTGTTAGCACAACTTTTTCAAGTTTCTCAGTTTCTTTTCCGTTTTTGTGGAAACAATTCTTGAATGCGTTATGCAGCTCCCACGTTATTCGAACATGAATTTTTCTTTCATTTCAATATTTTTTACTTCTTTTATTTCTTCTCTTTTTCGCTGATGAAACCCGATCCTTGCCTATTTGGATCAAGCAGTCATATTCAACGAAAGCACTCTTGATTACTCCGCACCACACTCAAAGTTTGCGTCTTTCACCGCTTTGTATAACAGCTTCGGTTCCACATTTGGAGAGGATCTACAGTGCTTGAAGCCCTTGGAGCCACCAATTATCGGTCGTTTTTGAAATGCAGTCACAATTCACTCCACTAGAACTGTATCGGAAACCGAATTTGCTCATATGAATACGTCAAAATTAGGCAGAATTGTCCAGCAAGCATTTATTTCGTTCTATCAAGCGTTCGTCCTTTTCACTGTTGTCCTTCAATAAATAACTGTCCTCTCTCTGAATCCCAAATTTAAACCAATCTAAGATTTTCAGACTTCTTTGCTATAGGGGAAAATGTACAGCAACTGGTACTGCTGTATTTCGGAATTTTCCGAGGCGTTCAAGGGTACAGTATACAGTATGAAGGAACTGAATATCACATAACCGCCTTCACTAAGGTGCTTATTCCTGCAAAGAAGTACTTTTTAAAATACTATTTCTGCATAGCAGATATGGCGAAATTATGAACCAACCAAATGCATATCTCGCTAATTCCTTTTGGAACAGTAAGAAAGCAGGAGATCGTGTGAATTTTGGGCGCGTTGATGCTTTTTTCTAGTGAAACACAACTCACTGACTGTTACATCTTGGTAAGGTGTATTCGTGTACACGTTGCTGCCTGACGCACTATTACCACCATAGGTCTGACCAGTACTTGTTCTGAAAGTGTAAAGTGAAGGGAGTTCATAGACGGGATTCTTGTTTCAGTTAAATGTCCAGCATCTGAAACCACAGCCAACCTGTATGGATAGTACATAGCTGAGTTTTGAGAAGAAACAGCTGAGTTGTAGAGAGCTGAATTTTGCGATGAAGCATCATTGTATGTCGTATATGTAGGATCGCGAAGCCGAGTGGTTTTTAAATCAACGACGCTTTGGTACGTGCCTTGCGTGGACGATCCGCCTGAGCTCAAGGGTGTGTATCCCTAAAGTGTTCCTCGCTGGTTCAATTATGTCGAAAAAAACAATGTTCAGTTTTCGGCGGTAAACTACTCACTTGGTTGGCATAGTTTCCGGTCGCTTGCTGCGGTCCGTAATACTGCGGAGCGCTGGTCACTTGCTGATCTGAATCATCCTTGGTTACAGACCTGTGGCCTTACAAGCAGCGTTCTTCCCTGCGGCAGGCCGGTATGGAATTCCTTCTTCCTTTGGGGAAGTGAAAGTCTGGTGGTACCGATGCTTCTTTGCATTTTATCCAGGGTTAGCAACATGGTTATAAATACGGCAAAAACTCCAAAAACTAAACGTGGTTTCTGTTCATACTTTGAGGCATTTTGTACCCTCGTACTCTAGTCGATCCATCTCGTCTCGTTGTGACCGTTTCTGTCAAGCCACAATGAACAGTTGTGCAACAATCAATCTCTAGTGAATCTGTGCTCCATAGCAATTACCTTGGCCTTCATATTTTTACGCTGCTATAAACCCGATTCCCTTCTCCCAAATCTTGTTCACTAAGTGTGCATTACTGTCAAAATTTTCTATCTGTTGGATCTTCCTCTTTAGGAATTTTGTTTCCTATCTTGCTCAATTACTAGAGGTGGTCAGACAAAGATTCAAATTCCAAGAGCCCCAGACAATGTAAGTTCGAGATTTTTCCCAAACCGAGCTGGAACTGAATTTCAAAAAATTTTGAAGAAAAACATTTTACCAATTTCGTCAAAAGAGTACAAAAGACTTGTTGATAGGTATCTCCAGGATGTTCCTTAATATTACATAGGTTGTCTCATACGTCTCCGTCCTTTTTTCAACGATTCATTGCAGATTTCGCCGGCGGTTTCTTGCACAGCGCTATACAGCTTTCGAAAGAGAATGATTTGCTCTTTCAGAACTTTATTTCGTTTCTATTTTCATCATGAATTTTGTCAATTTTTATATCGTTAAAGTGAAAAGTGAAAAAGTGATAAAGTGGCCATCTGCGCAGTCGCTTCTCTCCGCTTAGGTTTGGAACTTTTGCGCAGTTTTTGATTGCATTTGGAAGACAATCCTCTGCACTACAAGAATACGTGTTGGTCCTATTAGCTCATTTGTCCTTTATTGATTTTTGGTCATCAAATTGGGACGTCCGACTATTCCGTCCGAATTTTTACCGACTACTCCTGCTATAGAGTGGACTTTTTGTTTGGTGTTACGTGTCGTACGGAAGAGGATGTCCTGCTCAATAAGAATTTGTGTCACGTTTATTGGGACATGCTGATTTCTGTCAAATATCAATAAAATTCCAAAAAGAGAAATCATCTTCATCAACAACTCCTTCCTTTCTTCAGTTGTTGATATTTGAAGAAACAGCATGACCCAATAAACGCGACAAATTTTTTTAAGCAAGACATCCTCTTTCAAACAACATAGAAAATCAAGCAAAAAGTCCACTCCAGAGCAGGAGCTGTCGGTAAAAATAATTCTTCTCCTTCGGACATCCCAATTTGATTACCTAAAATTCAATAAAATACAAATGAGCAAATAGGACCAACACGTATTCTTGTAGTATAGAACATTGTCTTCTGAATGCTATGAAAAACTGCGCAAAAAATTCCAAAACTATGCGGAGAGAAGCAACTGCCGCATATGGCCACTTTTCACTTTTTCAATTTAACTACCTAAAAATTGACAAAATTCAGGATGAAAAAAGATGTGCAATAAATGCTCTGATAGAGCAAATCATTCTTTTTCGAAAGTTGAATAGCGCTATGCAAGAGAACGCCGACGAAATCCGACATGAATCGTTGAAAAAACGGTGGAGACTTATGGGACAACCTAATAGTATACTTCCTACTGAAACTGTTGTCTGACGTCTCTACCTAACAATATATGTTTCATTCGTTATGCTCTGGTTTTTAAGGTTCATGTTCTGTTTGTTCTATTTTTTACGTGGATCTCCACGTATCAATAATAATAAAAAATCTGTCCGTGCACTAACCTCGTTGAAGATATCCGTAATTGTTATAGTTGTTATTCGAATAATTTGGCGTGACCGTGCTCCAACTTGGGTTGCTCTGAAAACAGAGGTTTCTCAACCCTTGACATTCACTATTGTATCCTTTCCCAAAGCTTTGGTTCTCTTATTCTTTTCCCCCACAACAGCTTGTTTTGCTTCCATTTTTACCAGTGTTTTTGTACATGTAGTTGATTGTTTTGCCTGTTGTTTCAGCACTATTATCCGATAATGATTCAGTTTTAAGAAACATCCTGAAAATAACGTACCTGCATTATCTGCTGGTAGTTGAGGCTGTTCTGCTGGTCATTACTAAGAATGGCAGATTGGCTAGGCACAGCATCGTAAACTTGGAATCCTTAACAAACCGGATTTGCTTCAAATTCAACCCTATGGTAAAACATCTCTTTATAAAACTACTTCGTTCCTGCGTAAATTTCAAGAACAGCACTTTCAACGAATCTGCCCTGCGACTGTACGCAAATTTAAATCCGCTCCTAATCTCAACGCAGTTTCTTATTTCCTGCATTAAACAAAATGATAAGGCATACATTGTGTTGTAAAGCTGGCGCGAATTAAAAAATTGAAACAGCAATGAATGATTCTTTCTTGGAGACGACGTCCTTGAACAATCTAAATCTTGTTGCTGTTGAAGCTGGCTATTTTTTTTTTCGACTTAATCTTTTGACCAATGAAAAATGACGAAAAGGCACACGCTTTTGAAGGCTAAAATTCCTTTTGAGCACTGAACATCACAGCTGAAAGCGCTGGCTATCACATCCACCCCAAACCGATATTCTTGCTAGGAACCCCGACACCCCTCAGACCACCTAAACCTTCCATCGGTCGGGATTGGTAAAATGGTGTTAGAAGTATCTGGGAAGGGTAAGACAGTGCCTTTTCTATCGGGTGGACACCGCGAGTGTTTTATACTTTTATGTGTTATGTATTTTTTGTATGGACCGAACCACTTATGTATATGACTTTTAAATGACCCTCACGATATCCCGTACGTGTAGAAAGCGTGGCGCTTTTCATATAGGGCCGTTTCAGGTTGACCTTCATCCTTTTATACATTTATAATCTGCATTGATGCGAACAGATGCTCGAGCAGGCGAATGCCGTCGAAATAAGGATAAATAAAATACAAAGGACAACATAGTGATTTTCTTTCGGGATGCGCCACGCATTCTAGTTCTACGGGATGTCGTGAAGGCGCTTCGGATTCGTCTTTGGTCGCACAATGACTTGCCGTGGCAAGTCGCTGAACAACTCAGCAATTTTCCCTCCACAGACAAGTCTGGTATCAACTCACCTACCCCGGAGGGATGGAAACTTGGTTGGTCTGGGCGGAAAATCTGAACCAGGAAGTTGGTATTGGGTGCACGCGACAGCCGGCACCTCCTCCGATTACGCTGCACATGCAGCCGGAACACTGTACATAATGCCTTAATGAGTTCCCACAATGTGTTGTGCTGCTAGTTTCTACCTCTTATGAAGATTCCTGCATACGATTGATTCTTTGTGTTTACGAACTCTACGGTAATAAGTGAACATTCTTTTAAAGGATTTATCATGCTATTGAAATATCATGTAAGCAAAAATGATCTGCAGCTTCAGTTAGCTCATAAAGCAACTCTGAAGATGTTATTTTTTCTTTCCTAATATTGCTAGTCGAAAGAGTCAAAAAATTAGCTTTATGAGTGTGCCTAGGCGCGTGGTAACGCAGTCGGAGGAGGCGCCGGCTGTCGCGTGCACTCCGATTCAAGGCTCTTCGTTCGGATTCCCGTCCAGGCCAACCAATCCTTCAGTCCATAACCTGTCCCGTAAGGATTGACTAACACCGGCGTCTAACCTTTACCTCTTATGCGTATGATTGACAACATATGTTTTACCTTCAGCAGCCTTTAACAATCTTCGATGACGCTGACTACGCTACGTCATCAACGGTGAAAGAAAGCGCACCGTTATTCTGATTGTTCTGAGCATACTGCGTTTCGGCCTGGACGTAGTTTCGTGCGTAGCCCTCCGAAAGAGCGTCATTGAGGTAAGCATAGTTCGGGTTCACAACGAGCTTAGCCGCATCCGAAGGCGACGCCGACGAGTCGTAGTTGTAGCCATAAATGTTGTTGGTTGGCTGGTACCTGAAGACGCGACGTAGAAAGAAGCTCATCCTAATGGAGAAGGTATCATATTCACCCTGTTTGACGTTTCCTCCTGTTGCCGCCAATCCTGGGAGCAGCTGACATTTCCACTATGGAGCTACCAAAGTAGGGACTGTGGCCAGCGTTAAAGTCCTGCATAAATCAAGAACTGAATAGTTTTTAAAATCTTTCGTTTGTTCGCGCAGGGCTATCGCAGTCCTGCCATTGACGTTTAGCCTTCTTGAAATCTCCGCTAGCATTATTCACTCGTTGAGCGGTTATTCAGCCCACCTGCACATAGACACATACTAAATACATTCGTTCTACCAAACCTATATAAAATTCTCTTGAAACGGGAATCTGTGCTCTGTTACCACAATTAGAAGACTGCCGTTCATATTATAGAATCCACCCACCTCCTACATTCTAGGCACTTAACGAGGACTAAATATGTACTCACGAAGCGATTTGCGCTCATCGTTCTCAGCATCTTCAGTGCATCGCATTCCTCCTTTATGTTGCAGACCTGTAAATCCGTAACTGCAGCATGGCTTCTCTGCAACGTCTTAACTCTGTCTTACCCGCTGGCTCTTGGTGTTCGCGGACGTGATGTTGTACTTTCCGTTTTCGTTTCTTGCAGGTGTCGTGATAAACTGAATTTTGGGGTTTTGACAATACTAATTCCACTGGTCCTACTAACTTCAACCAAATTTGAACTTAACGATTTTAGAAATTTATCCTTCTTTGAACTAGCTTTTGAATTTGGACCAACTTGTCAACCTATATACGAATTATATGGATTTATGCGACAATGATTCATTGTCCTTCTGTTTTTTTGGTCCATTTCCGTTTTATAGCTTTGTATCGCTCATTAGTAAACTTTCAAAACCGCAGAAAATCTCCATCTTGTTAAAACGGTTTTGAATGAACGAAGAAGAATGAATGAAATGAAGGACGATGAAGAAACTACCCATTAAATTCATTCAGCATTCCCAAACGGAAAGCATCAATTATTGACGCTATTACCTCAAAATCTAAGATGTTCTTTCTTGCCAACTTATATTTGCTTATAAGGTTTCTTCAAACAGTTTCAAAAAGCTTCCAATTCTATGAAGAAAAAACGTTGAAAACCAAACAGAAATGAAGTGTGCAGAATTTCTGATCTATTCTAGTTGGGGGGGGGGAGAGAGAGAGAACAGAATTAAAAATTATGTTATAAAGTGACTTGAGACTTACCGAGCGGCTTTTACAGAACAGGATAGGACCTAAACTAGAAAAATTCACGAAGAAGAAAAAAAACGAAAAAATTACATCGTCTTCGCCGCGGTTGTACGCAGGTGAAGTTATGTGCCCTCCTCACCATGGATTTGATCCTGGTTGCAACATATCAGGCGGTGGCCAGCATGCGGTATGCCTCCATTGCGTCGCTTTTTGCCCGCCGACATGGTTGTGAAACTGCGACGATTTTTTTGTTTGGCCTTTCGTTTTTTTTCTTTTAGGGTCCATCGTGTTCTCTAGGAGCAGCTTGGTAGGTCTCAAGTCAGCTTATTACATATTTTTTAAATCTGTGGACCCCCTCCCCGACTAGGAGAGATCCATTATATACGCTCTTTGCGTATCTGTTCTATTTGTTGGAACTAGAATAACATCAGCGTTGGACAGATGCCCAACTAACGTTCCACGTCTGACAGGAGCTGAGATTTGACGAGTTCGCGGCGATCGGTCGTGAGAATTCTGCTTGAAGGTTGCGATTTCTGAAATTCTCTGGTGTCATAAGATGATCCTCTTTGTCCTTCAAATGCTTCTGGAATTCGCGCAACTACTGCGTTAAAGAGAAGTTAAGTGATAAGTGGCTCTAAGGCCCCGTTTTTACTTCCGACGCCGAGTGACGCGACGGCATGTAAAGTGGCTAAATTGATCGATCACGTCGCTCAATCAATATGGCCACTATATATGTGGCGTCGTGTCGCTCGGCGTCGAAGTATAAACGGGGCCTAAGGGTCTTTATAAATAGTTGGTGCATTTCTTGCCTCATATATTTACCACGCTTCCGAACAATTTCCTACATTTGCCAAGTACCTGTAACTGGAGCTGAAGGTGGAGAGTGCATTACCGCTAGTATTGAAGCTCGGCACTGTTCGTAGAAGAGGAGTAGTGAACTGAAAATTAAACAGACGAATGAGGCTTAGCCACGATTCTATGTTAATTGTTAGTTTTTATTTTTTAAGAGCAGCCTTGGAGCGGGACTTTATGTAGTTTTTTGAGAAAATATTAAGCTATATGATTTATTACCTCAAGAAGGTAGCAATCATTCAGTGCATTAAGAGACGAGATCGCCTCATGCATCGAGAAGCTCTCGCGATTTTTACTTGATTGATAGTGTAACTGCTGCTTACACGAAGCATCAAAATGAGGATTTGTTTGCTCTTTGCAATGGTATTTGCTGCATTGTTTACAGGCGGGAAACTCTATGCAAACAGAAATTTTGCTGTAAAATATGAATTTCGAATAAAAATCGCGACGTCTTAGACGAAGGCATGGCGCAATATCTTCTTTTAGAACTAAATGTAGTCGTTTAGAACAAGCTTTGAACCATTATTTTCTCTCAGAAAATCAATCTTTTTATAAAATTTCAAACATTGTGGTAACTTTTGAGAAAGTGATGTAAAACTTCAAAGAAAGGTTCGCAATATTTTTCTAGAACAAAGAGTTACTCTTAACTTTCTGGAGCGTCCAATCTGATGCGAAAATATATCAAATATATCTCGCTTTTAACACGTTTTGATTAGGAAGATGCCCGGCTTGATTTTGAAAGCGTTAAGTTTGTTTAGAAGAGTGCCTAATTTGGCGTGTGAAGCTTCCAATTTAACTTGAAAAATATCCAGTTCGACGTGAAAAGCGTCCAATTTGACGTGAAAATGATATAAATAAAAAAGGTGAATAAGTAAGCTTCTGTACTGTACGAAGCATTGAGCATTAAATGAGATACTTCGGTATGAGAACGGAGAGGGAGCGGCAACTACATATGCCATGTAACTGTAGGGCACAGGAGACGTTCTGCACAAAACTACCCAACTTTCAGTGATGTTAAACTTCATGGAGTCCTCTTGTGCCTCAGCCACACTCCTATCGCCTCAGAAATGTCATACCTGCTCCTCTCTTAATACTCACCACACCGACATCGCCGTTGTTTGTCTGCACAATTATCTGACTTGCGTTGGCATTCTGTCAAATAAACAAAATTAATGGCGAAATGTAGAAAGAGGCGGGAAATGGGAGTCTTCGAAGCGAGCACTCACGGATGTGCTGCCAAAGCCGATTCCAGTCACAGCATTCGAGGAGAAGTTGGAGTAGTCGAGTCTGAACACAAGCTTGTCTCCGAGAACTAGCCAGCGCAGAGAGTAGCCTCCAGGGTCGTTGTAGTAGCAGTTGGAGTGCGCTGCCCCAACAGAACCAAGCACAATGTAAACTAAAAATCAGCAGGTCTAAAACTTGAACTGAACTTAAATAGGAAATATCCAGTATATACATAGCAGAGCGTGATTGGCATAGAATACTCTTGAAAACTGCCTCAAGTCTTGTGTGCTTGTTTAGTAACACAAAAGCGAGACCAGTAGTTGCTTTGACGATGCCGGATACTGCACAAGGAGCAGAGCAAATTATTTGCTTTATTTACCAAGGCATTTATACTTTGGATCTGGGGGGAGGGGGGGGGGGGGGGAATCCCTCTTGCATCGGTGTGCACAACTCCAACATCTACAGTAGCATATGTCCCGTTTTCTTCAGTGACTCTCTATCACCCCACCTTCTCCTTACCACTAGAGTTGCGCTAGAATAGTGAGTCCTAGTCAGAGGAAAGGAGCAACAAAAACTAGCAGCAATGAGGACTTCTTCCCAACCACTGTTGCGCCTATGAAACAAAAGCAAAGCAAAATCCAGGCAAAATATGTAAATTCTTCCAGAACGGTATTACTACCACCTGTAATTTTGCGTTGAAAATTTTTTGAGCCATTCTCCTCTTGACAAGTGACAAGATGAATATCCCTGGTGTCTGTTGCTAAGTGAACCTAATTTTGGCTGCGCCTTGGGAGCCGAACCATTCAGTACGGCTTTCCTCCCTTTTACCTTTAAGAACTAAGAACTAGTTTGGAAACAAATTACTTGATCCCTAGACGCTACAACAGAGTGAGAGTTGAGAGGTTTGACAGAGTTTTCATGAGAGTTTTCTAAAGCTTCGTGAGGAAACGTCAATTATGTAGACATGCGTCAATTATGTAGACAGCACTGATTTCATCCTTAACAGTTCTTTGTACGTAGTTACTTATAGGAATGTAGTGTTTGGCTTCTCATCGAAAAATGAGAAAATGGATTGGATCAGTAGTTTTGACCAGTGTTTCCAGGTTCAGAATTTGAAATTTGGAAAAAAGGCTGGATATTCGTCTCCTTTAATTGGTCGTATTCACACAACATGGATTATCAGTATTTTCCTTTGATAAGCATATCCTGTAAGAATGAATGTCCACATGCCATTATGACATCGAATCCTTGAAGACGTTAAATATGTTCGTGCACTTGACAAAAGGCTATTCATGAATTTGTACCACATTTGCGATAACGTGGAAAATGAGTGAAAAGTATACGGAACGTAATGGAACATCCATATTTATCTCATATAACCCTATGAATATAGCCCAGAAAACGGTGTCCTTCATCGTAACGTTACATATCGACGCACTCAATCACAAGTAGAATTCGAGCAGGAATGTTTTCAAAAACAAAAATATAACCAAAATTAAAATGAAAAATCACAGATAGATTTTTGAAAATAAGAAAAATACTAAGCTGTTTTGCACAATTCAACAAGTGTTGCTTCTACGACTACTACTTCTTCTTCTAACTACTTCTCATGGACATTTCCTATTTGCAAGGAATCTTATGTAGATTTCTGCGTTCATATGTATCAGACTGTTCCGGGGAAGCCTGTAACTAGAAACATCAGAACTGTCCCACAATTTTCGGTGCGCCTTTTGTAGTCACCCTCTTCAGTTTTTTAAATATTTTTTCAACTAAAGCAGCTGAAGGAAAAAAGTTTCAATTTAAAAGTGAAGCGAAACATATTATTCTCTATAAATTACTTCAACAAAACTGTAAAACTGGGAGATATATCGGATCATTGAAAACCTTAAGAAGAAGTAATCAACTCACTCGGGAGGAGCATGACTAATGCTGAGGTCGGCATCACTTCGGGGTTACGGAGCAACGTGCGCTCTTATAGTCGAGAGGTCGACAAACTCTGCCGAACTGGCTTTCCTGTTTGGCAGCCGTGTGCCGTGTGCACATGAGGCGAATCTGCCATGAGAGTTGCTTGAAAGCGCCCAGAACATGGAAATGTGCAACTTCTACTCCTACTTCACGTTAGAAGCATGCAGAGCAGTCGGCGATGGGCGTGCGTATCTACCAGGGCTCGATTCAGCGTCCAGTCTGATGAGCATTCCTTTCTTCTCGTTGGATGAGAATCGGTTTTCCGCTGCTCTCTGCGTCATGGAAGGGTAGCACCTTAGCCTTCTAGAGCTTGGTTCGAAGACCTATACGTCTTCAAACGTTTTCCAAAGGCGCGGTGTCGCTGAAGCAGAAAACGATGCGTCTACTTAAGACGCGAATTATCGCTGACGTTCGTCGTTTGTGTTTGCTTGGTCTCCTCTTAGTCCCTCCATTTACCTCATTGTTATAAAAAAAGAAACTTCGCTCGCAGGAGAGGAAAGAGAATCAGAAGAGAAGCTGCACTAATTCAAGTCGTTTTTGTCATTAAACAGTTACCCGTGCTGTAGATGTTTTTTTTTTCTTCAAAAATCCGTTTAACGTCTGTTTTTCAAACGATACTGTCCTCGGCAGCGATTTGCGCGAGCATTCGCAATGTATTGCGCTGATTCCAATTTGAAATAGCAAAGATGTTACTTTAAAATTTAGTTTTGAAGGGTCCTAATTCATAGTAATTATTTGATCCTTCTCAGATCTAAATCTTGAGATCAGTAATAATTTAGACACGGCTGTCAAAGCTATACAATCTCTACATCGGAGCAGTTGCTAGACACCATATTGTTATTCTACAGTTGTTCCTAGGGATAGTTTCCTTAACATCTGGAAATCCGACCTTATGCATATTGGAATGCTACTAGCGAATCTCTCGTCTCCCTAGACTCATCCAGTAATTTAGTTAAAGAAATTTGTTGTCTTGAATTTTTTGATTCTTGAATGACTAGACATTTGGCCAAAACCTACTGCCCTAATTTTTCGATAGAAAAATTTGATAATTTTGCTAATTTAGCACCTAGTCGTATTTGCTTTTACTTTCTTTGTATTACACTCGATTTTTTATCGTTGTTTTTCTGTGTTTGTTTGATGCAGTAAACAAACAAAATTGAATAAATGATTATTGTATTTTGCCGTCCGTCTTTGAATGTCGGTGAAACTGCGAAGAGTAAATCACTGACTTGTCCATCTAATGGCCACCGTTCATTCATTGTGTAGGCACCCACCTGTTTTATTTGATATTCCGATTATTAAAATGTGTCAAATGCATGAATCTCATCTCATAGGCACAGAACAGTGGACATTTGCTGGGTCTAGCTTTTTTCTTCCATTCTAGCCACCATTCATGTTGATTCTAGCCAAAATATCCAATTTTTGCTTTATTTTTAAATAGTCACTTAATGCTGGCGATTTTTTAGTATTTCTTTTTTTGCAAACATTCTCGGATGATTCGATCTTTGAAACTTAACTACCTCTAGCGATATGGAATTTGTTGGGAGAGTTGGGTCTCTGCTAATAAAGTAAACCTGCTCTTTGGCCAGTCGATTGTCTTGATTCTCACTTCCTGTTGGTTCCTAGTTCTTTAACGTTTTACTGTCCACTTCTGTTTTTCTGTTTTTTTATTTTCTATTGTGGTTTGTTTGCTGTTCTGGATTTTGATTGCTCCCGTATGGTTTAAGTCTAATTTTGGCGCGTCATTAACGACGTATTAAATAAATAAATAAATAAATAAACACGTTCTTTCTTGACACGGTTCTTCCCCCCTTTTATACAGCATTTCCTTGAACAAAAATACCTTTTTTGGAAAGTCAAAAAATGCGCTGATAATGTTAATGTTAAATTGTTTGCTTTGATTTGGAAGGTGTTCAGTTTGATTTCAACAGCGTTATGCTTGTTTAAGTGTCCAATTTGATTTGAAACCTGACCAATTTGACGTGAAAATGGTATGATACCGAAGTATTCGGTTACATAGTGCCGTCATTTTACGGGTCGCAAAATTAGCAGCGTTTTTGGCTAGGCGTGTCTCATCGTTCGCAAGGTGATCTCAGAATCGCTAGAGGCCACGCATCACTTGTTTTGTTGTGCGGAAAAGAGCAAATGTTTGTATTCGCGCTGCACGTGTTCGCAGCCGTGGATGCGAGCTGCTTCAAGTGGGCGGCTTCACCTCAGTGTCAGATATTCCAAAGTGAGACCCCTCCGCGCAGAGCACTCGAGACGATCTTCTTCGCAATCGCGGACCCGAATATCAATGAGAATGAGGGATGCGCACATGCTGTCAGCTTCGGTACAGCCATCGCTTGCTGATCTCCTGGAGTTCGACAACAATAGCCCCCCCCCCATTTATTAGGTTGTAACGAATTGAATGGCACTGGCTCGCGCCATTTTTTGGCGCTTCTTTACGCGCTTGATCAAGAACCAACCGTAACATGCGGCATATCGTTTAGAAGCGCAAACTTTGCTCTACCGGTGAATACCAAATTTTCTATGTAAAAGTGGGAAAACTTTAGAGTTTTCTTGACTTTTTTGCAGATGGACAAAAGGGTAATCCGAGGCATTTACTTGTATGAATTCAGGCTGGGCACTACAGCTAAGGAGGCGGACGAGAAGATCAACGCCGCATTCGGTCAAGGATGTTCCACAATTCGGACGGCGTATCGTTGGTATCAGAAGTTCCGGAATGGAGATGAGAGCTTGGAAGAACATGAAGGTCGTGGGAGGCATAGTGATGTTGATGAGGACAAGCTGAGAGATGTGGTAGAGGAGGATCCACACAAAGGTACCAGCGAGATAGCGAAGGTTCTTGGCGTCAGTCACAACACAGCTGCCCCGCATCTGAAGGAAATTGGAAAGACCAAAAAGCTGGAAAGATGGGTGCCTCACGAGCTGTCTGAGGAGCAAAGAAACCGACGATATGAGATCTCGTCCGCACTGCTTCTACGGAACGAAACGGACCCATTCCTTGATCGCATCGTAACCTGTGACGAGAACTGGACAATGTACGACAGCAGGCGACGATCGGCACAGTGGGTGGACAGCGATGAGAGCCCCAAGGTTTTTGCGAAGCCAAAAGAAAGTAATAGTGACAGTATGGTGGTATTCGCTGGGAATTATTCACCACAGCTTCCTCCCTCCCGGTGAATCCATCACGGCAGAGAAGTACTGCATTGAAATTGAAGAAATGATGAAAAAGTTGAAGGATATCCGGCCGGCCTTGGTAAACCGAAGGCGAGTTCTCCTTCTGCACGACAATGCTCGCCCCATGTAGCACGAATGACGTTGCAGAAATTGAATGAGCTGAGCATTGAAACTCTACCACACCTCCGTTTTCTCCCGACCTCTTCCCAACAGACTACCATTTCTTCAAGCATCTTGGCGACTTCTTGGTAGGGAAAATATTCAAATACCAACAGGATGCCGAAAGTACCTTCGAAGATTTCGTCAATTCCAGAACTTCTGATTTTTATGCTGCTGGAATAAAAAGGCTTGTGTCACGTTGGCAAAGATGTGTAGAATCAGAAGGTTTTTATTTCGATTAGTAAACTTGCCTACAAGCCGAGATATTAACTGTTTAAATTTACAGTGGTTCAGTGCCATTTATTTCGTTACAACCTAATAACTATTAGGCTGTCGCAAAATTAGTCGCCGAAACGGACCGCTTACTTCAAACTGCTATAACTCCGCTTAAACACAACTTTATTAATCAAAGTAAAACCACCAGAATCTATACATTTTTGCCAACGAACAAGTGATGAATCTAATCCTGAATCTATTAGTTTAGTTCCTTCATATTAATGCCGAGCAATACTACCCGATTCTTATTTGGCGTATCGGGCTGCTTCAAACGATGCTAAAAGAAAACGCCTCATCTTTTCCATAACAAATCTTTTGCATTTCATTGCAATACAATGGCTAATTACTAGATGAGATTCTTTCTTTGTTTGGTATTATCTGCAGTTATATTTAACACGAGCAGTTTCGCTTGCGACGGCAAGGTGAAAGAACGCATTGTCGCGGAGGAATTAATACACCAATGTGGAGCAGAATTTTCGAATACCCACTGAACAAACAATGAACATCCAAAGCGAAGATGTTCCCAAAATTTCTGTTTCTCCATTCTCCACAATCAAACGCCTAACGAGGCGACTGACACCGATTCTGCAAAGAAGTTCTCGCCGCTTAGCACGGTTGGCATCAAGTAATTATAGCTTCGTCGATTTTGGCCTAATACTACCAACAGGGCGCGTGTAGCGCAGTGGGAGGAGGAACTGGCTTTCGCGTCCACTCGATACCAGGCTTCTCGTTCGGATTTCCCGTCCTGACCAACCACAAGCCTTCCAGCCCTACGGAGTCGGTGAATTGGTACCAGACTTGTCTGCGAAAGACTAAGCGCTGACTTATTGTTCGGCTGGCCACTGAAAGTCATTATGTGGCCTAATACGCATTCAAATCCCCTCCACGACATCCGTAGAAGTAGAATCCGTGGCGCATCCCAAAAAAGTTCACGTTCGACTTTCAATAAACCTTGGCATATTGACTTCAGACCGATGTTGCTTTGTTGAGCTGGTAGCCAAGGTTGTTATCACGTTTATTTAACTCAGCTCAAGTTCGGCGACCTCGTCTTTGTCAGAGCCTGAAAAAGTTGAGAAAGTTTTATGAAACTGTCTCCCCAAACTCCATATCATCTTACAGAGTAAGAATCTAAAAAGGGATAGGGACAAGATTCATCATGACCGATATGAAGGAACGACTGACCTTAACGCTGGATGCCGAGAAGGATTACAGTCACCCGAAGCTGGACTAGAACGTGGGTGAATGAGTCTACTCCGCGGGACAACCCGACTTAAATATCCTGTAGATCATACCAAGTTGAACAGAGCCCGCAGAACTCGCCGAATTGTGCCAGTTCTTGGGTTACCGGGGAACACTCCTCCTTCCGGTTGATCTGGGGATTCCTAGCCGTAATACAAAGTGTTTCAAGCATCTTGCGTGCGGATATATAACTCTCTTGAACTAAAATCGACAGATACTCCCGCATGACACCGAACCCTGTGCTCACCCCATGGAGTTCGGACGTTGTCTTTTCTGAGGTCATTCAAATGCTCCTTAACCTTGATGCCTCCCAAAAGGAATTGAGTAATGCCGTCCTTTATCCTTTACTGCCAGCAGTTTTTGAGGATCTATTCTCCTCGGAAAAGTAATGTTAGAAAGACGAAACAAACACAAACACAGGGTCTCCTCTCGGTTAGGAAACTTCAAGGAAAAGTCGTCTTGTAGGCTATGTCGCTCTGCGTTTTGTTTGTGCAAGACAGCTCACTTTCTGCTATCAACAACATTGAGTGAGTATCCCCCACCACTGGGATAGATCCGCTAGTCGGAAAGTATTTGCGCACAAAATATCCTATTATCTTTACTATGTATAATCGGAAGAGGCATGAGTCATGTCTGAAGCTTCGCCGCGCTGTCCGAGGCCCGCGGCCCTACTGCATCTACTGTGTTTGCGGAGTCATCATTATCATCATTATCATTAGGGCGCGTGTAGCGCAGTCGGAGGAGGCGCGGCTGTCGCGTGCACCCGATACCAGGTTCCTGGTTCGGATTTCCCGCCCAGGCCAACCAAGCCTTCCATCCCTCCGGGGTCCGTGAATTGGTACCAGACTTGTCTGGGAAGGATAGAGCGCTGACTTGTTCATCGGCTGGCCACCGCAAGTCATTGTATGGCCAAATACGCATTCATGTCGCCTCCACGACATCCCGTAGAAGTAAAATGCGCTGGCGCATCCCAGAAGGGATTGAGTAACGCCGTCCTTTATCCTTTATCCTTTATCATTATCATTACTATCATTCTGAAGCCCACCGCGCTGTAAAGCCCTCCGCACACTTTTGCGGCAACGCGGTAGCCCTATCTTTAAGCATGGGGTAGAGACGCAGAGTCGCCGCGCGAGGCAAAACTAGCCTCGCGCGGCCTGCCGCTGATGTGCCGCATACGCGGCAGAGGCGACAGACACGGTGCCGCCCACGCGGCAGATGCGGTGGCAGCGACAGTAATCCTTCAAGGCATTGTTGCCGCATTGCCGCGTTGGTGATTGAGCGAGCAGGAGAGTGCCGCGTGAACTCTAGCACGCGGCAGTGGAAACCGCGTACGCGGCTGTTCTGGCCTCTGCCGCGTACGCGGCTGCCGCGAAAGTGTGCGGAGGGCTTTAAGAGGCCCGCCGCGCTGTCCGAAGCCCGCCGCGCTGTCCGAGGCCCGCGGCGACAGCGGGGGAGGCCTGCTGACGACACATTAGCTGTTGAAGGATGATGTTGATCGGTTCATTGCATCTAAGGTGTTTACGGAGTCATCATTATCATCTTTATCATTATCATTACCATCATTACGAAGCCCACCACGCTGTCCGAAGCCCGCCGCGCCAGCGGTTGTTTACTGCCGACGACACATAAACTGTAGACGCGGCATGTTGATCACATCTAGGGTGTTATCGACCAACTACCAGAGAGATGGAAATCAAAGAACAATCCATGAGGTTTCGAAAGACGTATCTGTTGCGTGTATGTTGACGTAACGTACGGGTTTATTCACCTTTACACTTCATTTCCCTTTCATTTTCGCATTCGATCTTTACTACAGTTTCTACACCTTACGGATAATCCTTTTTGTTCGCTTTTATGGGTTCTGATAGAAGTTTTTATAAAACTACAGAATTATTGACTTTTATGACTTTGGTGATTGAGAGGACATCGCTCAACGGGTGCAGGGATTCAGAAGACTTGCCGCAACTGTCATCTAGGTGCGTCGGGATGCAGAAGACTCCCTACCATTAGCAACAGCATATTATGATGGTCCATGGTGTTTCGATCGGGGAGTCGCTCCTATTAGTCGCTCAGAAAATCAATATCGATCGATATTATCCATTCTTGAGCGGCGTTGTCGGTTCTCTCCAGACTTGATTAAGCTATTTCTACCTGCCTAGGTCCTCCAATTTTAAGGGGTGGACCAGGAGAGGTCAGCGAAGAAAGTTCATCGAACGTACGCTCGGTTCGACTACGGTTTTAACCAAGCCTTGCTCCTTGGTCCTCCATTTTCGGCAGTGCTTTCACCAGTTTCCATACTACTGTATGCAGAGGAGGATAGTTTTTTGTCTTAAGTCACCATTTCCGAAATTCATCACACCTCGTGGCTTAGAGCATGACGACTGGAGAGAAATTTTGCCAGAAATTCGATTAGGCTTGACGAGCTGCAATAGGCTGTAAACACAACCTTAGACGAAGCTGGAACGCTGCGGACATTTTCCTGAGCGCTATACTGGGATGTGACTGGTATTCAGTCGATCTGTAGTAGGCGTTGACTTCAACGTGTTCGACTTCGACGCTAGGGATGCTTCCTTACCCGGCGTTGGTTGCCGGCGAAGCCGGCGACCGCCGCTGGGTGAGGAATCATCCCTAGTTAGGTTTGGGCTACGTTCCCAGCGTGGCCCGCTATATCCGAAGCCGGCAAGCCTGGCGTGCCTCGCACGTCCAGCGTACGGCGCCGGCGAAGCCGGCGACGGACGCTGGCTGAGGAAGCATCCCCAGCTATGTTTGGGCTACGTTCCCAGCGTGGCCTGCCATATCCCAAGCCGGTAAGCCTGGCGTGGCTCGCACGTCTACGGACGCTGGTTTACTCTAATAAATCGCTTGCCAAACTGTTTTTTCTTTAAAATTCCAGGAGATTAAAATCGAGAAGCTACTGAAGGACTTGTTTTATACTTCTTACGAAAAATTCTGGTCTAGAAGCTTGTCCTGACATAGGAAAAGTACCAGCAATAGGAATGTATGTATATCAAAAGTTTGAAGAAGCAGAAGAACAAGATGGTTGCACGACATCTCAAGGTACAGACGGAAAAGAACAAATAAGAGAATGAGAAACTGGACAGGTTGAATTGAAATTAATCTGAACAAGAACTCTTCGCAAAAGAAGCAGATAGATATTTATTAGTACCGTTGCGATAAAAGAGACGTAATAAATATCGGCAGCTTGCTAGATATATGCCTGAATACCCTCGTGATAGCGCAATGGAACTACGAAGATGAAGAGATGGAAGAAAGACTTCACAAACCCTTATCATTAATTTATGTTATATACAACGGGCGCGTATAGCACAGTCGGAGGAGGTGCTGGCTGTCGCATGCATCTGAATCGGAGTTATTTGTTTCGAGTCCTGCACGAGCGAAGCAAGCCTTCTATTCCTCCAAGGTCGGTGATTGGTATGAAACCTGCCTGGGATTACTAAATCACTGAATTGACCATCATTAAATACGCCAAATATGCGTTCAAGCCGCTTCATGACGTGGTAATGGCGTGAAAGCGGAATGCGTGACCAATTCCAAACAGCTATTGGCTCGCACCATACTTTATATTTTATCATCTACAAGATATGCCAGAACAAGGAAGAATGTGCAGGTTCCAACGACCAGTTCACAAAATGCTTGAACTGTCAGCTGCACAATGCACTCCGTCGCTGGCATTTTTAGGTAGAAATGTACAACTTCTTTTTCTCTTCATTAGAACAATTTTGGGAAAAATTTCTGTAAATTTGTTATTTTTTAAGATAACTTTGATAAACGAGCTGGCTTAGTGTACTTCAAGTGGTTTGTGTAATCGATCTCTAACTGCTATCCACACCGTCTGAAGAGCAAAGTACAGGATTTCCGTTGGCTATAGGAGGATAGTGCTTTTTTCCAGATTTTTTGCAAAATTCTTTTTTTTAGCATCCACACTTCCTATTATCCGTAAAAAAGCTCGCCTTTTCCAGCAACAGAAGACCGAAAAGCAGGCTCGTTTTGCATCGTCTAATCGCTAGATGCAATCACGGCACCGATCATCACGTCCTCTCTGAACGGCACGCCAATTCGATGCTGATCCAAAAATCGGATTTATTTCTTAAAGAACGTAGTTTGAAGAGCGCGATCAAAAAGCGGCGAAAAAGGCGGGTTTTGCACTTTTTCCGCTTGGCCTTTTTTCACATTCTGTGCGGTCTTTCAAACTTGTATAGGAGAAGGGTAAGGGTAAAGGGATAAAAACGGCGTTACTCAATCCCTTTTGGGATGCGCCACGCGGAAGGATTAATCTCCCTATGGGCAACATAAAATTCCACAGGTAGTCACATCCTAACAGGTATGTGGTTGTAGCGCAGACGTTTTCCTTTGCATGGATAAGGTAATGTAGACATATCGACCAAAGAAGAAATGTACTAACGCGTATATCGACCAAAGAAGAAATGTACTAACGTAAATTTAAGAAACGATAGGGAGTTATTGAACCGGTCATGGACCTATTATTTATTTATTTATTTATTTATTTATTTATTTATTTATTTATTTACAAGTGCTCCGTCACGCCTATCGGCGTGCCTCGCAATTGCGCGCTTCGCGCGATGTTGCAGTATCACTACGCTTAGTGGGAAGAGCCTGCTTTCAGAAGTTCTGCTGTCATTGTTATTGCACCGCCCAGTTCAAGTAGGATGGCCTGAGTGCTCGATCAAGGACTGTTATGCAAACAAGCGGGATTCCGAACAGTATTTATAGTATTCGACTGCTTCTATTTAATAGTGCATGAAGGTGATTGTACAGGACACCTTTAGATACATAGACGGTAAGTACCTCATTAGGTGAGCAAGTGCTACAACACACCTAACGATGTGTCTTAAACTTTATCGATTTTGGGACTGATAATTCACTTGTACGAACAGCTCTTACGAAACAATGCAACCCTGCAAAAATTGATCGCGATACAATCAAAAATAAGGTTCGGCGAAGAGCTTTGAGGAACCCCCACTCTATTGAGAATGGATGGTCCAGTCGCTCTTCAACGTTAATCTCCTCTTCCATAGTCTTCCGTGGCGCTAGGCTTCTTCGAAATGTTCAAAATATTTCCCAGCGACTCCCTTCCCGAATTCCATTTACTGTAAGTACTCCGCGAAAAAAGTCGTTACCTCTCCGTAGGGTGCGACTTGGCTGCCCAGAAGTAATCCTCAGAAATAATACTGCTGCCACCGTTGCACTTGCTGCTGCTACCGTTGAATTCTCCAATACGACGACTACAATTTGAACACAAATTGGGTGATGGCTTATCAATTTAGGGATAGCTGTGCAGGATAACCTCAAAGAAACAATCGGCTAGCATACGCCAAAGCCTCCAGACAACACTTAATCGTTAGCTACGGACAAACTAAATTATACAGTTCTATTAGGTTGCTGCATAAGTTCTCGGACATTTGAGGCATGAAATATTTATTATCACAACATACGAAAAACAATATCAAATCATTTGAAGTAACCACCCTTTACATCAATTGTCTTTCGCCAACGTGCTGGTAAGTCATGGATGCCTTTTCTCCAAAACGTGGCCGGTTGTGATTCGAAAAATGTGAGCAGTGCCTCCTTGACATCCTCTCGGTTCCTAAATTGCTGGCCGTCCAAATAACGTTGAAGGCTTGAGAACAAATGATAATCAGAAGGAGCGAGATCTGGTGAGTAAGGTGGATGTGAAAGAACAGTCCATCCATAGTCCGCCAACTCAGCCGCCGTCGCTCTAGCAATAGGCGGTCTAGCGTTGTCGTGTTGAAAATACACCTTCACTTGCTCTCCTCGTGTGGTTTGAAGGTGGGCCCTAAACTTCCTCAGTTGGTTGACGTAAACCTCTGCCGTCACTGTTGTCCCTTCGTCCAGCAGCTCCCAGTATTCTGCGCCAAGAACGCTCCACCAAATGCATAGCATCACTTTTTTCACGTGAAGGTCGGGTTTCGGAACGTCCTCTGCCTCTCCAGTTGCGTCAACCCACTGTGTCCGCCGGTGATAATTAGAGTAGAGTATCCACTTCTCATCCCCGGTGACAAGGTTGTCCAGCCATCCGTGGATACGTCTGAGGGTAAGGAGAGACAGAGCGACATCGGCTCTGCGATCCAAGTCATGTTGTGTCAAGTCGTGAGGTACCCAGCGACCCAATTTTTGCACCTTGCCAATCGACTTCAATCCTCGAACGACTGTGACGAGTGACTAACACCATGAGTGCTTGATAGTTCGCGAGTGGTTTGGTATGGGTCCGCTTCCATTCTACTTCGGAGGCCATCCAAATCCAGTGTCATCGGGCGCCCTTCTCGTTCATTATCTTCAACGGAGAATTCACCAACTGCAAACTTCGAGAACCAGTGGTACACAGTACTTCGAGCAGCAGCACTCTCGTTGTAAACATCCCTCAGGCGACGATACGATTCGTTGGCATTGAGGCCAGATTGATACATGACGTGCCGAATATGCGTCTCAGTTGGGATGAATTGCTTAGCCATAATAGCTGACGTTAACAACGCAGAAGTAAATGTTAGGAACAGTTTTGTAGCTCTTTCCTTTCTCTATCGATCGATCATTTACTCGTTAATACATGTGAGAAATTTCGCGGGAAAATGCGCTTTCAATTCAGGAGGAATCAAATGTCCGAGAACTTATGCACCAACCTAATAGATCAAGGACTCTCCGGACTTTACGTCCAAAACTGCCTTGAGTAAGCATTTATTCTTAGTATTTCCTGGCATCTCATCATTTTTGTGTGCGCCTATTCTAGACCTACGTGCTTTGATATAGCCCTAGATCCTTGCATCTAAATGAAGCATTCAAATTTTTACTCATTCTCAACGTAATGCAAGAACGTTCTTACGTCAAAAAATGAGACGACAAAGCGCCAGTTGTCGCAATGGGAACCCTTGATTGTCGCAGAAAATGGTCAAACACAGCGTTTCAGAAGACATTTCAAATTCCCTGCATTCGCTGTCAAACTATACATTTTGCTCGCTTTAGTAACAACCAGTTTGACACGGATATTCAAATGAATAGCGGGAACAGCGCAGAGGAGAAGAATGGTGCGCCGGCCGTTGCTCACAAGCCGAATCGGCTGCTCTTGGTTCGGGTCCCACCTAGGCCATCTAGACCTTTCACTCCTCTAGGATAGGTGAATTGATGCCAGACTTGTCTGGTAAGGATAATAGACTGAGTTGCTTATTGGATAGCCAAAACATTATATACTCAAAATACACCTCCACCACGCCCGTAAAGGCAGAATGATTAACCGATTAACAACCCTGCGTCGCGTCCTACTCAGGCAGGGTTGGGGGTCTTTTATCCTTTCCTGGTATCCACATGAAAAGAGCAAGGAAATCTTAGCTGGGGAACACTTCGAGTATTGCATACACACCAAGTCAAGGACAAATTTTGGCTTCCATTCACAATATAAAAGGCTTTCATCCCTTTGAGGTTGGTAAGCTGGTAACAGTCTGGAAAGGTTGAAAGACCGTGTTGTTCGTAAAGTGGTCATGGCAAGTTACTGCATTGTCAACTTACGTCTGTTAAAATTCAAATTTCCTCCAAGATATCCCGCACAAGTCGAATACTTGGCGCATCCCGTAGGAGAGAGTCTACCAACTCCCAGCTTTATCTTTCAGTTTTTTTCAAGTAAGCAGTACAACGGAAGAAGGAAATTTGACAGTCCAAAGTCAAATAGCTTAGAGCTTTTGGCCGCCGCAAGCGAAACGTATACGCGATGCGAGGTAAGTATTGCTCTCCTATTCTCCTTCCTTTCATTCCTTTCTCCTTTCATTACCTTTTCAGGCGAAAATTCTTCTTATCTTAATATTAATATCAATGAATTTATCTAACAGCACAAAAATTAACAAGATAAATTGAGGAATATGAACATTCGCCAGAGCCTTGAAAAAGGCGCACTGTTTGGTCAAGATACTGGGAGCAGTCCCATGTGGATGGCTTCCGAGTCCATTTCGAAGTCGTCGTCCGCGGTTTCTGCTGCTGCTCGAGCTGCTTGACTGATGAGAAATATTCGGTCAGCAGCCAGCGCTTTCCCGATCCAGAGCACCTGCTCCGCGTGCCGAGCTACCATTTCACGTTGCCTCATTCGTATTCTCCTCAGCCTGCAAACAGCACATAAAGTACAAGAACAGTGCTGAATGTTCTTGAGCTCTTCTTGAGTCGATGGCTCAGCTTTAGCAACGATTAGCTGTGGACAGCTAATGGTCACGTCATCGTTGCCATGGTTGCGGACAGATTTGGAATTTCACAGGAAAATCCTTCTCAAACTGCTTTCCTTTTCCAACCATTTTACCCGTCAAGAAGAAAGGCAAAAGCTACTGTTATGAGTGCTTCAAGTGCTGGCTGATGTTTTGTCTGTCTTATAGCACGAAAACACTATAAAAGAAGCAGACAAACAGAATTAGAATAACGAATTAAAAATTAAGATGAATGAAAAGGGCGCTGACTCATAAAGACAAAGTAAAAAGAAAAATTTGAGAAACATTTAACTTTTTTATTGCTCTAAACCAATTATTTCAGGTACTCTCGGCGGAGTGTATTCTAAAAAGTATTACATATATAATTGGAGATGTAACTGTACTTGGGCAGCGAGAGAACGTTGTACACTGCGGTACTCCCTTGTTTTGAAAAAATCCCCAAATTTGTTAAGGGTACCAAAGGATATCGAGTTAAGTGAGTGGTTAGAAGTGTAGTTTAAAACAATAAATAGCATCTGCATGTTTGACTGAGAATCCCAAAAAAATAGGAAAGAAAAAGAAAAAAGTTTTTTTCTGGTAAAAAAATGGAGAACAACAACAGTAAATCCAACAACAACGCCATTACAAAACCCATGGCTAACAGTAAGGATAAAAGGCGGAAGACAGGATAAAGGGCTTATCAATCTCATTATGGAATTCACTACGCATCTATCTCTACGAGGAATCGTGGACTAAATTTGAGTGAAGTGAGTGTTACAATGGCTTGCGGTGAGCAGTCGTGAGCTACTCTTTGCTTCTGTTTAAGACACAGTCTGGCACAATTCATCGCTACCGTAGAAGTAGAAGATTTGGTTGGCACGAGTAGGACCGAACCATCAGCCTCAATTCGGATGCATTCAGCCGGCGCCTCCGACGACTACGCCACCGTGTGCCGAGAGCAGTAGCATTTGAAATGCTATGAAGGCTGTACGACACTCGGAACTGGTGCACGGAATTCTAGTACGAGTTCTATGTTCAGTAGACATTCTTCGAGGAAGGAACATGTTTTTCTCTTCATATGGTAGTGGCAGAGCGCGAGTGGAGTAGTAGGAAGAGATAACTATGTAGCTGGTATATTCCTACTTTGCGCGTGCAGCGCAGTAGGTTAAGGTGCCGACTGTCGCGTGCACACAATACCAGTTTACTCGTTCAGATTTCCCGCCCAGGCCAACCAAGCCTTCCATCCCTCCGAGATCGGTGAATTGGTGCCAGAATCGTCTTGGAAGGAAACGTGCCGACTTGTTTCATCGGCTGCCCACCGCAAGTCATTGTTTAGCCCAAATAATCGCCTCCACGACGTCCCGCAAAAGCAGAATGCCTGGCGTATCTCAAAAAGTAAATTTATCAACGCCGTCCTTTATCCTTTACTTCGTCCACGATACCTCGCAGAAGTGGAAAACGTGGCAACACACAGAAGCATTATATTTAATCCTCTATGGTAGTGGAATAAGTTTCTGTACGACTATCTTTGTAACAACGACTCTTTTGTAGGACTCCGAAGGCCTGAGAGCAAAGAAAGTGATCGAAGAAGGTTTTGCAAAATACGCATTTGCTCCGGGGAAAGAATTTAAAGTCGATTCAGAGTAAGATTATCTGTAAGATTGTAGATGAGGAACTCGGCTTGAAATAGAACAGACAAGGACGTACTGGAGCAATCTTTGCAAAGATAACACTCTGTTTATAGATCTGCTGGAAGAGCATTTGACATCACTTCAATTTGCAGCGACACGGAGTCGATGGGGGCGAAGTGTCAGCGGCATCGTACATCAAACTTCACGAACACGAACTGTACACGAAGATTCAGTATCCTGCCGAACATATCAAGGCTGGGAAAGCTCCCAGTTAAACTGCCTGAGCGGCTTAACTGTCCGGATCATTGAGACTTTCTCTCTATAAATACGTCGTTTTTCAGAGAACACTGCTACCCCTAGATTTTTCCTTTTCTGATAAGAATGGCAAATCCGATAATCTCAAAACTCCTCCTACGTGAAAACTAGGAAAATTGTAGGAATGAAAAACGAGGAGAACACGGAAGTAGTACAACCACTAGCGAAACGGATGACCATATCACTTACAAGGAGCCAGTGAGTGAGATTACAGTAAGTTACAATGGATATGTGTAAGTAAAGGGGTGTACACAGAAAAATCTTCACCGCTGTAGTTTAACCACTCCAGAGATCGAAGGAGCATTGTGCCTAAACAAGCCCCACGGGGGTTATTTGTGGTGCTGCTTAGGAATATGATATATATTTTTAAAAATTCGGTCGATTAAGGCAACTTAAGGTAGGTATGTGTGAGTAAAGCCGTCTACGTCAGTGGAATCGCTTTCTTCACGCTTTTTCCTCATTTTTCAGTCTTCGATTCAGTGCAAGGCAAACTGCTAATTTAGGAAAAGAGTAACAGATTCGTGGGCAACATATGGTCAAATACGCATTCGAATCGCCTCCACGACGTCTCGTAGAAGTAGAATGCTTGGCATATCTTAGCAGGGATTTGTTAGCGCCGTGCTTTTTACTTTATTATAAGTTTTCTGACAATTGCAAGTGCTACATGGAGAAGTATGGCGTCACGTCCAAGCTGAAGACGTTCAAAGGAATTCATCGAGCTACATATAAACCTATGTATTAAATCCAAAAATTCAAAATTAATAAAACAAAGTTAAAGACCATGTCATTCCCACACAGAACTTTTGAGTTCTGACATGACAATATCGAACTCTCAATTAATTCATCCTGCTGCTGGACAAGTATGAAAATCTGGGAGGATCTCTGCTCAAACCTGTATGCAGAAGATTCATCAACTTTTGACATCAGGAATGGTTGTAAAAATTGTGGCTTACTCATAACGCTTTCAATTTCCATCTTACTAGATCCAGTGGAATTGAATGCAAATTCAAATGTTGTAGAGTGGCAACTATACAACTGGCTGTAGGAATTTAGTTTTGAGACATTGAACTATACTGATCCTTTTTGATGTAGGAGCTCTCAACGCAAATTCCAACACAATAAAAACGGTAGACACCTGTAAGCAGCCCTGCGTGTTGATACAAACTCTGGTGCTACGCTAACCCAAAACTTTATATAGCCAATTATCATGCTTTTTGCGACAACTTCTAATCTGAGGAGACGAACTTCAAGAATTGTAATTGCAGTGCAACATACCTTCGCGTCTCAAACGCCGACTTCAGCACAACGAACACGAAACAGTTGCTGGCCGAATTGAGCAGTAGGCAGAATTCGGAGCCGTCGACAGAAAACACCGAAGAACGACTGAGCACGTTTTCTCCGTAGAACACTCGGAACATCTCAAGCGACGTCGGCCAACATCGTAACAAGAGGAACTTTCCCAGTAGCAGCATAGAAATCGTCTGAAAGCACTTCTATTTTCCTATTTTTTCTTTTTCTTTTCTTCTTTTGTTTCTTTTCCTATTTAACATTTTAGTACAGTGTACTCCGGTCAGCTGTACAGTAGACATTGGATCCGACACCGATTTTCCGGATAATCGGATGATTCGGATAGGCCATTTTTTCAAACCCCGGATCTTCGGATGATTCAGATGAGGGCAATTTCGAAAACCCCGGATCTTCGGATGATTCAGATGAGGGCAGTTTTAGAAACCCCGGATCTTCGGATGATTCAGATAACGCCATTTTTGGCCGAGCCGGATTTCGGATATCCGATTCGGATACAACCGGATACAATATGGGCACGCAACCTCTTAAAAACGGAACACATCAGTAACTCCGCGTTTATTTCATTGACCAATTGAAGCCACGAACGCGCAAAGCAGCTTGGAGCGCCTCACCTTGAATGAAGCGGTTATGTGCCGTGATAGCAAGGCAAACGAATGCGCAATTACACCGTACCTGGCCTAGCTTAGTTCACCAATGGAGTGGAACACACCAGCGCTACGTAAAAGATGTCGTATTTGGCAGCCTTACAAGGGGAGCCCCCCCCCCCCCCCCAGAGCTATTTTGCGCTTCCAGAACAAACAAAAACAGCATTAACACCCCAAAGAGCCAATACCAACTCAATAGTGAGTTGGTAATGCACAGCGAAGTCTTCTAAAGGACAATAATGAAACGATTCCGAAACGCCCCGCAAGAATTTTCTCGTGCTCTGAAAAGGGAAGTGTCTGAAGCGTATGTCTGAACGGCAGAGCGAGTCATATAGGAATAATCGCCACTCCTCAATTAGTATAAAAATGTGTTTATTTTTTGCCAAATCGATAAGCCCGAGGAGTAGAGGGTCCTTGAAGTTACAGTGGAATCGGCGCCTCACAAGTTCGTGAGTCTTGTACGCCCGCAATGCCGCCGGCGGGAAGCGGCTCGTAGCGCAGTGGATAGCGATGTTGCTCCATGAGAGGGAGGTAGAGGGTTCGACTTTTCTGCGCTGCTGCATCTTTGCATTTCAACTTATTGTTTGATTTGAGGGATTCTGACATCTATACCATTTTAGATGTTTGCTGCGCAGTGTTCCCAGATGTATGCCGTGAAGAGCAACTTTGTTGCCACTTGTTTATCACTGCTCGGTTTTTTTTTAAACCAAAACTCGATTGGAAGCTGCTCAACATAACGATGCATAAACGTTTAACATCAGTGATACACAGACACAAATGCATGAAACATAAGCACTGGTCACAATACGGGCAGCGTATAAAGGCTACTGGCTCCTCACAGTTTGCTTCCATATATGGACAAATGAGATCGGCACCATAGACGAAATTCAATTGAAGACGTTCTCTTTCCTCTGAAACAAGAGTTCCAGCCAAAAACGTTATCATATACCTACTGCTTGCCAGCCTTTCCACGTCTATCAGTTCATTTTGCGACCCCAACCTTCTTCTGGTTTTCCACCACTTCCAGCCGTTCGTCTTCGTTAACTTCAAGTTGACGTGCTTCGAAGACCTTGAGTATGCAGGCCATCCGTTCGGTCAGGTTGGTGTCATTCCCTTGAAGGCTCCTTATCTAAAGATGGACCACCTTCAGCGTGAGTAAGTGGATCACCACTCGAGCATCGGCGACTTTTTTGGTGTTAGGTTTTAGAGAACCCTCAGCAGACCTCTGATTTCCAGGTGACAGGCAAAGATGAGAAGTGTATTGATGCCGTTTAGGTCAATTTCCGGGATCCACAGAGTCTGTGGCACAGGCTCTTTCGTTTTGACCACATGTGTTGTCACATCATGGTCTCCTTTGAAAATCCGAGCAGGATGGTTTTACCCGAGATCATTGGCCGATGTATAGAAACAGACTGAAAGGAGCCTAGGGCATTTATACCGTGCCCATTGTGTTCAGTGCTGCTTTATGCACGTTGTACCTGTGTATCACTGGTGTTGAATATTTATGCATCACCATGTTGAGTACCACAGCATGCAGAAAACGTCTGAAAATGGTATAGACGTCAGAACCCCTCAAATCTCAACCAATCATTTAAAAAGCAGGAATGCAGCAGCGCATGAGGATCGAACCCCCGGTCCTTCCTCCCATGAAGCATCGTCACTACCCATTGCGCTCCGAGCTGCTTGCCGGAAGAGGCATCGCGGTCGTAGAAGACCCCAAACTCGTGATGCGCCGTATTCCATTGTGACTTCAAGAACCCCCCTCATTGGGTTTAACGACTTGGCAAAAATGAAACACATTTTATGCTAATTGAGGGGTGGGGAATTTAATAGGATGACTCCCTCTCCCCGTTCAGATATACGCTATAAGACCCTTCCCTTGTGAGAGAATTCCTGCCGAATGATTGCAAATCTGCCCAAAAAAGTCAGGCTATCAATGGCGCAGAGTTTGCCAGCAAGGCGCACTAACCTCCTATTATCCGATTTTTATCCGATTTTATCCGAATCATTGCATTTTTCAAAACCCCGGATCTTCGGATGATTCAGATGAGGGCAATTTTGGAAACCCCGGATCTTCGGATGATTCAGATGAGGGCAATTTTAGAAACCCCGGATCTTCGGATGATTCAGATGAGGGCAGTTTTCGACCGAGCCGGATTTCGGATAATCCGAAACCGGATAAATCCGGCCGGATATCCGAAAATGCATGATTCGGATCCCATGTCTACTGTACAGCTAACATTTCTATTGACTTTCGAGTGTTCCTGCATTGCAACCATATCCCGTATAATGCGAAGAGAAAGAGATCAAATCTGAAGCTAGCAGTGACGGGCAATTCAACTTTGCTAGAGGTACTGATCGTGAGATGAACACTGTAACCGTCAAAGATTTTGGTGCCAGCGATCTGGTAGGACATGCTATATTCGAATTTTTATAGAACATCTGGAACTAGAGAGCTCGAGAAGTGGAGCATCCTAGACAAATATGCTCAAAATGCTATTTTTAAGTCCATCTCTCTTCGATATTCTGCTCAAGGATGGAAAAGAATCTCAAATGTGCTGTGTTTCTTCCACTGTCAAATGGCTGATAGAAAGCGTAGAAAGCGGAGCGATGCATGGCTACCATAGAGAGTATGCTCACAGAAAAAGGTTTGATAGTCGGTGGTGATGGTTCCTTTCGCAGATATCACATGCGCTTTGCTCTATGTACTGGTTGAGGTAGTTTTGAATGTGTATTTTTCTTGAACAATGACCGTGAGAAAAGATAATACTCCCTCCTCCATCAAGTCTGAGCGGATTGGCCACCCAAACCTTAAAACGATTTGATGTGCACGTGGTAGTCGACGTCTTCTCCGACTTCGTTACTGTGTTTTCCAATGAGACTTCTTTCTACATGCAGGTCAAGTTGATCCTTGGGTATTCGGACAGCAATTTATGTGTACAATAGAAATTGAAGTGTGAATATGTCTAAAAATACGCTGCTAATGTTTTTGCAGGCAACATCTTAGAACTTTACCTATGAGAATTTGATTCAAAGGATTTGAGAAACTTTCAGCTCACTGAAACGTGTGCACCTACGATGTTCGATGAACGTAAAGGATAAAGAACAATGTTAATCAATCCCTTTTGAGATGCACCTATCCCTTCTGTTTCCACGCGATGTCGTGGAGGCAAGCTTTAACGAGTATTTAGCCTATATGTATTAGGTTGACAACTAATTTCGTGGACTCTCAAGAATCTTCAGCAAAACTCTTTATTAACAAATAACTAATGACAATCTTTAATCAAAATAAGATCCCTCAGAACGCAGAAGTGCTTCTCATATATCAGGTAGCTGGTCCATCCCACGGCCATAGAGTTATTGTGCTTTTAAGGCCAAGAATCTTTGGAGGTGCATTTTGACAGGGTCCACATTATTAAATCGTCTTCCGACCAAGAAGTACTGCACCGAACTAAAAATGTGGTAGTCACTCGGCGCAAGGTCTGTGCTGTAAAGTGGATGAGTTTGACGCTTCCAGTCAAGGTCTTCTATTTTTTGAGGCGTCCGGTTCGCTACGTTCCCTCCGTTTGGTGGCGTCAAGAAGGTATTATCTTCTGGGAGCTCATCAAGAACGGTTCCAGCATTAATGCTGTAATCTACTCTTCTCAACCTGGCCGCGCGCAGGCTGAACTCCGCTGGAATCGGTACAGACAGATTTTCAGGAGCGGAATTATCTATCAGCAAGATAACGCCAGATCACACGTCACGAATCGGGAGCTTCAAAAAATCGAAGGCCTTAGCTGGGAACGTCTAACTCACCTACCTTACAGCACAGACCGTGCGCCAAATGACTAGCACCTTTACAGCACGCTGCAGCACTTCTTGGTTGGAGGACGACTTATTAATGTGGACCATGTCAAAATGCACCTCCGAGGATTCTTGGCTGCAAAAACCCAAGAATTCTACAGCTGTGGGAAGGGCCAGGTAGCTGATAGATGGGAAGCAGTCCCACGTTCCAACAGATCTTACTTTGGTTCAAAACTGTTATTTGTTATTTGTTTATGAACACTTTGTTTGAAGGCGCTTGAGAGTCCACGAAATTAGTTGCCAACCTAATACAATGAAGTGCGGTGGCTAGTCGATCTACTAGTGTTTTGTCCTTTTCTGGCTGGTTTGGTACCCGTTCAAGGACTTGAATGGAGGGTTTGGATGGCCGTGCAAAAGAACTAGGAACCTAGAGCCCAGTGCAAGCCTCAGCCAGCACCTCTTCTGACAATATAAGACTCAATAGGTCACTTTGGAAATCTCCACGGGAAGTTCATTGACCTCCCTTGTGAAAGCGCTCGAGAGCGCTACCACGCGCCTCTATGGGCCAAATAGTATTCAAATTTCCTCGACGATATCCAGTAGAAGTTGCATGCGTGGCCCACCCCGCAGAGAGATTGTGTAATACCGAACTATATCCTTTATCCTCTATCGAATGACTGCGGTGAAGCAAATGAGACAACGAAGCCAGAGGAAGCGATGCTGTGGTCTGATTGAAACATACGAAGAGCTGACAGAGGATATATGTCAACTTCGTTTTTTGTTTGTTAAAGCATTGAGTTCCGAGCTTCGTCGACGTTCGAAGATCAGAAACGCTGTCGCGTGAGCCAAGACGTCGAAAATTAGGTGGGCCAGCCATGTAATGCGCTTCGCAGACACCCGCTAGACGACAGCCGTCGCTGGATTCCAGGACGCACACCAAAAAGTTGGTCGGACTTCTTTGTGAAAGCTCTCTGGACGAACGATATGACGCTCTTCGTGTCCCTCGAACGGGAAGGATCCATTGGAGCACTGTGGCACTCGACAGCTGCTGGCGCCCGCTCAAACAACTCGATGCTCTACGGCACGACAGGTGATACAGGCGAAAGGATTGCTCATAATCATGTTCAGTCATTTGTATCGGAAGCAGAAGTATGTTTGGATTTCTTCATCACAACAAACATTTGTGTCGGTGTAGGTTCCCATGAAAATTAAACAAACCGACTTTATGATCTCTTTCTAGCTGCTGTTGTACTCGCTATGTGCTGAGTTTTCTATAAAGTATTTCACAGACAGCGGACACAAGCAATTCCCTACCTGCAAACTCTTCGTCTTATCCCTGTCAGCAGCGAAGAGGTGGTCCTTCCCTTGTTCCATCAAAATCGTTGCTCTGTTATCCATCGAGTGACGTAATGACTTCACTGTTGATACAGTAAGGAGTGTAATGATAACGAACGGGCCGAAGGTCTTCAGCACTGACAGCACGATTGTTCGGTACAGCACGTGGTAGATGACGTTTCTCATCATCGCCGTTTCTCGCCTCTGAATCAGTTCACGTACTATACGAACCGTTGGTTTGCAGCCATGGCGGTACTGCAACAGGCTGTCACACCATGCAACCAACAGAGCAGAACATTAACTGAGCCAAAAAAAAGACACAAAATAAGTTCAGCAAAAGAGTGCAGCAAAAGTGGGCTTTCTTAAGATTGGCAAAGGCTAAAGCTCAGAAGTTATTCGGTCAAGAAGTGATACAAAGTCAGTTAGCACAATAGATTACATCTAAGGGTTTTCAGTGATTAGCTAAAGCGACCTCATTCTTGGTTTGCATAAAGTAGAAATTGCTTTTTTCAAGGCGATTTTGTAATTCGTTTGCTGAAAAAAGAAGAGGAAGAAGAGGATCATTTACTAGCCAAAGCATGGCGCAGTATAACATTCGCAATAAACATTATGAATTAGACTGGCTATTATAAAGAAGATCGTTTCATGATGTTTTATTCTATTGATTTACTTTTTATTCTTTACTTTTGGTCTTCAATGATTCATTTGGAATGCAAAAAAATAATTTTCTGGTTCGCTATTCCCTGAAAAGGCTGCAATCAATATCAGAAAAGGTCCTTTTCCCTAGGGAAAGTTTAAGTTTAACCAACCTGGAACAGGTCGCGACCGTTGTCTAAGCACGGTTCGAGATAGTACTCGAACGAACAGGGTAAGGTGAAGAGACACGCAACGAGCGTCATGATCAGAGGCATCCGTATCATACCTGAACGGGCGGAAATTATGAGGAAATTGAATAGAACACAATGTCCTCCGGCAAACGACTGTCCAGTTTTTGCTCATGGCTCCTTCTGGAGGGTTTCTTAAGCATAACAATGCTAGTAATTCTAAGTGAATAAAACAAACAGCATTTTAGAGTTAGCCATTATATTTCGGCCCTGGTAAAGTTGGTGTTTTATGGCTTAAAGCAAACAGAGAAAAAATAATGGAACTAAAAGATTGCAAGTAAAAAATTGAACAAATTAAATGTTATTACTTACTTTTACCGTTTTAACGTCAAACTGGACACTCTTCTAAGCTAGCGTAAGACTTCTGAAATCGAAACGAACTCATCTAAATCGAAATGACCTTTAGTCAGGTGAAAAGAATAGACTCATTAAGATAGTTACAATAATTTTTTGTTCAAAAAAAAATTGGTAGAGCTTTCTTTTAAATTTCAGTTTCCCCAAAAGATGTTATAGAATTTTTATTTTTTAATAATGAATTAAACTTGGTTTTTAGCGCAGCAAGACAACAATAATATAGCGCATTAAAAGACTGGATCGCGCCATGCACTTAGAAAGCAGGTCGCAATGTTTAACTGACTGATAGTGTAGATACTGCTTACATGCCGCAAGAAACTCAGGATATGTGTATTTTTACAATTGTTTATGTTTCACCGTTTGCAGGTGTAAAACTGCATGCAAGCGGAAATTTTGTTATCACGAATAAAAATCGCGAAGTTTCGGACGGGGGCATGGCGCAATCTCTGTTTTGGCAAGATGTTTTGGCAAGACAGGCAAGGCCGGCTTCCTGCTCTTCAAAACAAAATTTAAATCCTTGTTTTTCGTCGAAAAATAAAATTTTTATAAAATTTCAAACTATGTGTTTTCCTATTTGGAAGCAAATTAAGACTTCAAAGAAAGTTATACTAAGATTTTCCTTTAACAAAAATTTATTCGAACATTTTTTAGAGTTTGTAGTTTGATGTAGAAGTAGCTCATTTCAATGTGGGAGAGTTCGTTCTGATGCCGAAAGTCTTAGGCTAGCTTAGAAGAGTGTCCAATTTGACCTGAAAAGTGTCTAGTTTTACATAAAAATGGTATATTTTAGTTAATCATGCATGCATGGATGCATGTATGTGCCGCACGCAACGATACATACTAGAGTGAGCATGTAAAGAACGAAATTAAACTTGGAAAAGACCGTTAATATAAAGGCGAATCACAAAGTGATATTTCTTCCAAAAACGTTTCAAATGCACTTTTCGACAAACTAAGAAGATTGTCACTCTTGGCTACCAAAAAATTCGCCGTATTCAGACACCTGAAGTTGATAAGGCATGATCTTATCCGTGTTCTGGTAACCGAGGCGTATTGCACGGTTTTCCCCTTCTACTCTACTTTTACTTGACAGTTACTGACTAAAGAATGCTATTGGGATTGTAGACACTTTCCCATTGCACGTCCCGGGAAGTAATTCTGAGCCGTGTGGATTGGCACATAAAAGACGAAAGTCGGATCCACATCCTCTTCCTCGTTCTTGGTGATTCCCATGCCTCAACATTTTTATTGGAGGATGTGAATGCTTATGTGGAGTTCGTCGCAGTCTGAAGATGAGGCATGTGCTGTTTGAGGAATCCGCACCAGAAATAAATAGATAAATGTACCACATTCAAGGGCGCGTGGAGCGCAGTCGGAGGAGGCGCCGGCTGTCGCCTGCGCCCAATACCAGGTTCCTGGTTCAGATTTCCCGCCCAGGCCAACCAAGCCTTCCATCCCTCCGGGGTCGGTTAATTGGTACCAGACTTGTCTGGAAAGGATAAAGCGCTGACTTGTTCATCGGCTGGCCACCGCAAGTCATTGTATGGCCAAATACGCGTTCAACTCGCCTCCACGACATCCCATACAAGTAAAATGCGTGGTGCATCCCAAAGGGGATTGAATAACGCCGTCCTTTATCCTTTATCCTTTTGACACATTCAGATGGAGGCACTGATATCATGCTCACCACGAACCGATTTTATATTAGGTTCGACTCCTTGCCTATTAAGGATGAAACTGTGATGCTATTTTGTTTGTATAAGCTAAGAAATTAACAATGATAATAACAGTGAATTAGGTTCATCGCTATTCAAACACTGTATAGAATGCGGTACGCATTCCACTTCTAAGCAAGACCGTGAAAACAATTTGAATGCGTCTTAAAATGACTTACGGTAGCTAGCCGAAGGATAGGTCTGCGTCTTATCGCGTCCACAAACTTTGATAATGTAAGCTGTCATAACGATGTTTTATTGCGATCAAAACTTCCAGCACCAGGCGGGACTCGAACCCGTACCTCCCTCTGACCGGGATGTGGATGTTGCGTTTAATCAAGCGGCGCCGATGGTGTTGAGGCGTAGAGCATTCCCGCCCGGTCAGAGGGAGGTGCGGGTTCGAGTCCCGCCTGACGCTAGAAGTTTTGATCGCAGCAAAACATCGTTATCACAGCCTGCAAATTTGAGACCAGCCAGTTGAGGGTTAAAGAAACTGATTTAAATCACTTTGGTAATGATTTGCTGACCCGGGAGGTGACAGAGACTTGACTGGAGTGGCCGGGACCCGAGCCAAGCACCCTAATTCGGGTGCACGCTATAGTTGTGCTCGAATGGACTATTCGAATAGGCACTCGAATGATTTTCATTCGAATTTGAATATTCGAAATCGCCAATATATCGGCTGGCGACGCGAAGAATGCACACAAAAATCGCGTACGGTTGGCGCATCCCACAACACGATATATCAAAGCATTCCACTATCCTCGTCCTTATAACGTTCTTTTAATGGTAGGGAGGAGGAGAAGAAATCAAGGTGCAAACATCTCATGATGACCACGTTGATAGGCCATTACGAGGCCTATGACGACCGCACTGCGGTCCGATAAATAATTGTGAATTCAACCAATCATGAAACTAAAGCAGTCTTAAAGGAAAGTTGCAGTGGGGATCATTAAATTTCCTCATCGCGCTTCAGGATAACACCAATTGTCAAGCAAATTTGGCGCAATTTATAGTTCTTATGTTTCCCATATTATAAAAGACTCGTTTAATTGACAATTGCTTCAAATATGAAATGTGCTTTTAAAAAAGCACTAAATCAACTCAATACTTCCAAAAACTTTCACCTCCTATAGTACGTACGTAGCTTTCTCTCCTATGTTTCCCCGCTCGTGAAGCGAAGTGGAATGGTCGTGCGACGGCAAAGAATCGTTCGGCGGACACCTCGATGAGCATCCAAGTCTAAATCGAACAAACTAAAACAGTGCTGAGATGTGGCTGTTCATCCATTCGTTTTCTCTGTCTAAGTGCAACACAACGAGGAGAATATTTCAGCACCTCTATGAGTTCACCGTCGTAACAATATATCACGTGGTGCTCATAATAAAGCCTTCATTTATCGCCTTCAAATGAACTGTACTGTCCAGATGTAGTACTTTGCAAATAGTACCAGCACCGCTGTAGCAACTTCGCTATTGTTATCTTAGCCAAATGCGTGAGCAAACGTATGTACATCCTTTTTACGGGGTTCGGTCCTCCATTCAAGGCCTATTGTACTTGCACACTCTGACGCCAGTCCCCTATTTTCTGATGGCTTCTATTCTCGCAACCGCATGCACTTCATTTAATGTACGTTGTGTCCATTATGCTTCGAAGCAGCTGCATCTGCTCCCCCTTAGGACTGCATCATATCTCTGCAGCATCAGTCCACCGCCGCGGATTGGACACAGCTTGTCACGGTTTTTCGGGAACTAGCGAAAATTGAAAGACGACGACGGCAGACTTATCGAAGTTGTGCTTCATTTCTAAAGGAAGGCCGATATGAATGTGATATTTTGTAACTGGCTCCACTCTCCATTTTTGCCTCAGGGAAGACCACTAATTTCGCAAACCAAACCAATTCTTGAAAACTCGATGCTTCGTCATTTTGAGGAATACGCATTATTTTCAGAAGAAGTGAATAAGCCTTTCTTTCATTGTTTATTGTCAGCATAGTATTATTTTAGCTTACATCGGTCTTCGAAAACAGAAGGTCGCTATTTTTCGAAGTAACATGTCTTAACTCAGGAGAAACTTTTCCGGTGTTTAAAGCGTACCAAAATCTACTGTGTTTTCAGCAAATGGTCCAGTAGGTGTAGGCTACAACAATGTGTTGCATTTCCAAGACCGGGAAATGAAAGACTGCCAGTTAGTATATGTCCGTCATGTACAGCGGAAGAAACAGAAATCTCTAGTGCTAGAGAAGTTGGCGCTCTTCTGCAGTCCATTGTCAGACATAGAGTTCCCGCTGGATTTCTACCCTGAGTGTCGTCTCTCCCAGAGTTCCTTTTTCAAGCACTACAGAACAGTGAAGAAGTTTTGAGCCAGTTATTCTAAGCAGTCCTTTCTCATATTGTACAACCCGAGCGGCCGCCCAATGCCTTGTTGAAGGTGTCACCCATAAATGATTGAATTCTATAGCATTTTCTAGGCTATAGCAGTTTTCTCCATTGATCTCTTAACCTTCCAACCACGGTGAAAAAAAGAGAAACACTTTGGTCTTTCTTAATATGCAGCAGCAAAGTCGATAAAGTCGATTTAATACAGGGAAAATCGATAAAACCTTGGTTGATCGAGAGCGTCTATTGTTCAACCGATCATAGCTGCATGAATACCACAGTAGAATTATATTTCCTCCCCCCCCCCCCTACCCCCTCTCCCGCTCCTCCTTCCTTCAGGTACAACGGACAGATGATAGGCAGATATACATACATACAGACAGACAGACAGACAGACAGATAGACAGACAGATGCTCCTCGATTTTCGATAGGAAAGCCAAGTAGCTCAAGTAAACATTACCAGCTGAAGAAAGCTATTTGCAGCATATACAAAGTGCCTCGAAAAATGTCTACTTTCTTTGATTAGCTGCATAGTTCTAATATCATTAGCTTCATTAGACTCCCAAAAGTGCGCAGAAATACGGAAATAAGAAAATTCGTGTACACCCCTATCGGGAGAGGCATCGCTGGAAAAGTAAAACAGGTGTAAACAGTCTGGCCTCTCCTGTTTAAAAAATGCTAAGAAACGTCCTCTCTTGGGCCAGTTCACGTTCTTGTCATTGTAAACTAATTTGCTCCCACTTTTTTCGCGCTCGTCAAAGTGGAGTGTCCCGTCCCCGCTAGGATAGAGCCAAGAATTTCAGTGTTCAATAGATGGTAGGGCTATGTCGTTTATTCACTCATTATAAGATCACCACCTATATATAAAAGCGTTTGTCCGTCGAGTGATCTAATCTAAGTGAGATACGCCGCATTCGCCGCATCACCCACAGCGAGAGCGGTCGAATGATCTAACCTAAGTTGGGTACGCCGCATCACCCATAGCGAGAGCGGTCGAATGATCTAACCTAAGTTAGGTACGCCGCGTCACCCACAGCGAGAGCGGTCGAATGATCTAACCTAAGTTAGGTACGCCGCATCACCCATAGCGGGAGCGGTCGAATGATCTAACCTAAGTGAGGTACGCTGCATCACCCACAGCGAGAGCGATCGAATGATCTGTCTATGAGATATTTGGTGATATAGTGAGCTTAGAAGATATGTCCGCTGCAGTCGGTAGAGCGATTTTGACGCCTAGGAATTTCGACGCTTTGGAGATAAACAACAAAGTGCTTTCGAAACTACCTGGGCAGGAGAAGATTTACAGAAGCATAGATGAGGTTATGAATGACGAAACTGAAGCTAACAACGACACAGAGTATTCATTGGAGTTTCTAAACAGCTTGACACCCCAGGGATACCCACCACATGAACTCCATCTAAAGAAAGGAGCAGTCATAATGCTTCTGCGGAATCTTAGAGTCAACCAGGGTCTATGCAATGGTACGCGACTCACCGTTGAACATATGGATAGGTACATTCTTGGCTGCAAAATTGCAACTGGAGCGAACAAAGGACAATACGTCCTTATTCCTAGAATAATATTCTGTCCGCCTGCCTATGACACCTCACCGTGCAGATTTAAGAGGAGACAATTTCCTGTGCGTTTGGCCTACGCAATGACAAACAAGAGTCAGGGACAAACATTCAACTGGGTCGGTGTATACCTCCCCAGCCCAGTTTTTTCTAATGGTCAACTGTACGTGGCGTGCTCACGTGTTCGACAGAGATCCCATCTGAAAATCAAGAGTAGTTCCTGAGAAAAAGACTAACTGTATCACCCCGCGAAGCGGGCAAGTGCGAGACACGCCGTTAGGCGTGTCGCAGCACTTGTTTAGTATAAATGCCTTTTATATGGAATTCTTCTCTAGAGAGACGCAAATATTTTGCAATTTGTTTCCCGTCTGATCACTCTGGGTTACTCTCAAAACCATGAGCCAGAACTAGCTCTTATATAAGGGACTAAAGCTTTAATAGCCATATTATAACTAAATTATATTAAATTATACCATTATGTCTAATAGGTTGGTTCGAAAATAATTTTGGCTATAAGTCGCAATATTCAAATTAAAATATCTCCGATCAGACACCAGATTACCAGCCCAGACAAAATTGTTAGAACATATGACATAGCCATAATTCCCTTCGGCGTCTGTTTAACGGCCACGAATCATTAGACTTCTGGGGTCGATGCAAAGAATGAAAACGGCACGGAGCTTTACATGTACATGAATTTGCTACAAGCGCTCTACTCCTCCAGGATGTCGTGGAGGTAAACATTTTGCCTACACCATGATTTGCGGTGACCAGCCGATGGACACGTCAAGGTTATAACATTCCCAGACGACTCTGGTACCAAGCCATTCACCGATCCTGGAGGGATGGAAGGCGAGAAATTCGATTCAAAAACCTGAGGTTAGGTGAACGCAACAGCCGGCGCCACCCTCAACTGCACTATCATGCGCCAGACTAACATAATACATGTATATCACATTACCAGAAAGGGAGATTGCTGTCATAACAGCCTGAGAAGTTTAGAACAGTAGGAAATCATGAATTACGCCATTGTCAGACAACCCCATCCGCCCATCCTTCTTGAATCCCAACTCTTATAGCAGTTATCAGTAAATAATTGATATGATAGATATAATAAATACATATATTGGGTTGATCGAAAAGTCTTGCAACACTTCACGCTACTGGCTGTTAAATTTTTTAGAGTTCTTAGAGTATTGATCTTGTGTGGTGACGTCACAGTACATTCAAGCTTCCTTAAGCATACCATATAAGGCCTCGTCGAGTACGAATACAGCAACAATGTCGACGATGAGCAGCAGCATGCTACGACCTATCGTCTACTACGAATTTCTGCAAGGCCATTCCGCAAGGACTGCAGCCTCCAACATCTGCGCTGCATTCAAGGAGGAAGTCGTTCACTATTCCACAGTGGCCCGTTGGTATCATCACTTCAGGGCTGGAGATAGCTCTCTCGAAGGTCGACCTCGTTCCGGACGCCCCTCCGTTGGACTCAGGAGGCGTGCTTTAGTGGGAGTTGCTGGATAGTGAGACCACAGTCACAGCATCTGTCTACGCTACCCAGTTCCAGAGCTTGGCCGACGCCATGCGCCAAAACGTCGAGAACGGGAAAATGTCTGCCTGCTGCAAGACAACGCGCGTCTTCATGTCGCAAAAGTGAGTCGCAAGAAAATCCAGGAGTTAGGCTGGGAAGTTCCCAGCCCCATCCACCGTAGTCTCCAGACCTCGCTGCTTTCCTGTTCAGAGCTCTGAAGCAGCATCTTCGAGGTAGAGAGTTCGATGATCGACGTCAATTGGAAGTTGAGGTCTCTGAATCCTTTTCCTCACAGCCCTCAGAATTCTGGCGGAAAGGAATTGGAAGACTGGATGAAAGGTGGGGCAGGATCTTCGACTTTGATGGGGAATATATCGTGGACTGAGTTTTTGTTTGAGCAAATAGTGACAAATTTGAATATTGTTGTGCTAGTGTTGCAAGACTTTTCGATCAACCTGATATATACATATATAATAAATAAAATACATAATATAGATAGTAATATCAAATGCGACGTACAACAATGTGTAACATGTGATATGTAATAAATTTAATATAGAATGAATGGAATTGAAGATGGAAGTGAGGATGGCTGAAAGAATGCGACGTAATCTATGATTCTCACCTGTCCCTAAAGTTTTTCGGAAATATTTTTTTCAAAAAAATCTTCTTTGTGACAAATAATGTGACCGCTCATCCTGAAGGTTTCCTTGGAGCACAAGTTCTGTTTCTCATTTATATACATAGGTATGTAGTACATTAGCTAATCAAAATTTCTACCTGAAATCAGAATCCAAAAGATTTGAGTTCAAAAAATACCTCTGATGACGGCTGGTAAAATGCAAAGAGGGCCTGGGCAATTTATCGGTGACTTTTCCAGTGAATGCCGAGGGTTCAATAACTCTGAGCGCTCGTTTGGCTTTATGGCCTCCCGTTAGTTCTCCGTGATCCAAAAGATCCTGTCCGAGCCGCTGGCTTCGGCTGCTCATATCGGGGTAAACCAATCTTGTGGGAGTACTAGATGACGGGACCGCAACCACGGCAACGCATTAACTTATCATGGAAGCATAAGAATGATATCAGCACTCGCTGATTCGGGATTGCATCGCTGTCGTGGCTACAATGGTCTCCGGGAGATCCCCATCAGTCGTGACAGCAACCCAAAGGTGCTTATTAAACACCGATTAACTTCGATCACTACTCCGATAAAAACCTCTTCCCGGCTTAGTCAGGAGAGATCGAATCGCTCATTACGCATCCTGTTTAGAGTAAAAGCCAATTAACTAGCTAAATAACAGTCTAACACCGACTCTCGTCCACTTTGGTTTGCCGCAGTCAAACGAACAAAATGAGAATTGTTTTATAAGGCGCTCAAAAGCACTAGCATGAAAAATAATGCCGTCTCATCTGTTCAGAAAGTCTCGAGTTCCATTAAAAGTGTAAGTCTTTTACTTTGTATTAGATGGTGTTCTCGTCACGAATTTTTCCCACACCGTTGTTCTAGCATGGTGTCTAAACGCCGCCACGCATCCCATTTCTGCTTAAACCCAAAGGAAGATTAATGCCGATTAAAGCGGGAGCTGAAAGTATTGCGTGCCATTAGATATATTACTTCATCAATCACTACTAACAGGAAGCGATAATCCATCTCGCTGTTAGGCCAATATATACGTAGATTCTTCAGTCAACCAAGATTTCGTCAAGATTCGTGGTGTTCCTGTTGACGGCGTCTTCGTGAAGAAAACATGAACTACATGCAATGTTGGGCATGCATTTTCGGACGACGTCGTTAGAAAGGACATGGTCATCATCGGAGATGTGCATCTGACACGCTATACAGTGTGCTGATTTTTGTCGCGGCGATTTCTATTGAGGAGCATTTTTACAAGGAAAAAAATATCTGGAAAATATTTACCGACGTAACGTGAGCACATTCGATGAGGCCGTTGAGTGCGACCAGATACGGATCCCAAGGCAGATCTCGAAGTTGAAAAAAATGAAGCGTAGCCCAAAGCGAATGATGCGAGAAGGCGGCAACCAGCAAAACGATGTCCCATATGGCAAGACCCGTGAGAGAGACCAACATCGACGTGTTTATTGACGTCCGAAACAACACCTGAAACCGTCTACCGTCAGTTTCTAAGCCATCTGACGATGGCAAGGAGTTGCGGGTTGCCAGCTTACCCGTAGACAGTACAGATTACCGATAACTCCCGTTATAACCACAACTGTGGAGAGAGGTCCGTCAAAAATCATGCTGGACGACAACGTGGAATGTGAGCAGTTTCCAAACGCCACCGTAACTCCATGCATATTGTGCCTGAATATAGACAGACTTTTTGCGCTTACAATTAGATTTTGGAACCATCAACAAGTTGAGTAGAAGGCAGCCAGTTGATACCTTATGTAGAGATTCTTCCGCTTTTAGCGAGGCGTGGTCCGAAATGGAACCGCAGCGAGTGGATGGACAACGAGACCAAGGCGACAGCAAAGAAGTTAAGATGGGCGGATCCTGCTGCGAGCACCTATTATCTATATAATCATCATCCATCGATTCCGGATGATGTCAATGCCACAAAAATTGCCTACACGGCACAATCTCCCACGAGACCAAATCATGGGACCATTCGGTTCATTCAGATTCAGCGACCGTGCAAAGTTTTGTCACGGCAATTTGACTAATGAGTTTTAGATATTACTCGCCTTTCCACGTATTGTTCTTCGCCTTCTTTTATCACACTATTACTTGCAAAACAGCAGTGACAATGCAGATATGGTTCGTTGTCATGCTTAAACCTTTTGAACTTAACGTTTTTCCTTCTTTCTTTTGTTATCGATGACAATTTACAACGAATGTTATCCTAACGTTCCTAATGTAGAACAAATGAACAGCCCAGTAGGAAACTGCTAAAATTTGTTTCTCAAAAAACTAATGTGAAAATCTATAAAGAATGCGCCGTGCTCTCACATGGAATGCATGCTATGCCTACATGATTGGAATGCTAAATACAGTCCACGGCAGTGTACAATGACTAGATATGAGCTTTTCTGGGTTTGGTTTCAGCAAGGCTTCAGCTTAAGCTGCAACTCGATTGCCTAACCCCATTTTTTGCAATTTGCTCAGAAAAAAAAAACTACTTTGAGCGAGAAATAAAATCAGATGAATCCAGACTTGAAAGCTATCAATCTAGACAAGAGAAAACTTATATGTTGACACGAAATTCTATAAAAATAAAGGTTTTTTAAGCGCTGACACAAAAAATTTTAAAGCGCTGACACGCTTTTATCCAACAAAAGAGCACGTTTCGTGTCTGAAGAAGTTTTTTTAATGTCTGAGGTCTAAATTTTTGACACCTGCGAGAGATCTAGATTGACGCTGAGCATGTCCTACTTGAGTACAATTTGCACTTTTAATATTTTTGGGAAATTATAGCGGTAATCTGCGCCATGCATGAAACTCTGCCAGGGTCTTTTAGCACAATTTTCAAAATAAGCTGAACTCTTTCAAATCAAACCGAAGAGCTTTCACGTTAAGCGAGACTTTTCCAAACCATACTAAACGTTTTTCGAACCAAATTATACGCAGTTTTAAAGTGCAAGTCTACGAGAACCACTCCAAAGAGGTCAAAACACCCTTGAGATAAATTTTGAGTTCAAAATTTATCAACCGAAAATGGGTAAAGTAAAAATAACTAGAATGGCTAAACAGGTGCAGAATTTTATCATTATATAGCTGTCGCATCTTTATGTCCGTAAATTTGTTCTAAGCTGCCAAGAAGCGGAGAATTCGGCGGTGAGACATACGGAGAGATTGTGCTCTGCACTCGTACACTACCTACGTTGTGGATTAATAATGTACATGCTGTTTAGATACGTATCATATTAGACACGATGGAACAATCACAGTAGAAAATTACGCAACCGTTTTTATGCGAAATATCGCCTGTTATATCAGACAACTAAGCAACACGATGCACTGGACCAATGCGTTGCGCTACTCTTCGACGTACAGAAACACAACTGAAGATTTTTTGCCTAAAAACTTGCGTAAGCCAAGAGAATAAAGGTTTCATGCTTATTCAAAATGTGCAAGCATTTTTCCTTCAGATATGTAAGCATTCCATGCAAAATCTCGTATAGGACAAAATTACCTTACTCTTGCTATAATGTATCCATTTTGACCTCAGAAACGTCTACTTTTTACATTAAAAAATATTCAGTTAAGGCGAGAATTGAATGGGTATACAGGATGGTGGACACGTACAAAGCAATATTGCTGACATTCTTTCATTCTAGGTAACCGCTTGACACTGTGTTCGAGCACGGTAAAAAGTTATTTGCATCGGGAACCTAATCCTTGTTAGAATATTTTCACGAGAATAACAAAAATAAAAGATGCTACGTTGCAATTGCAAATTATTACGAAAGGCAGAAACAGACGGAATCAGCGGATTTCCTGGGTACTCAGTTCGTGGTTTTCGTAGTTTCTCTGAAAGGCATTTCAGCTTGGATTGATGGAGTGAGTGGCAAAGCTCTTGACATGCACCGCCCATCGGCTATCTTGTCTGCGATTCAAGGAATCAGCCGGGCCCACGGCTTAATCCGTCTAATGACAACGTCGCAACAGTGTTGAGACTGATTCAGCAAAGAAAATTTCTTGGATAGGAACCTTTCTATGCACCTTGAATCACAACAATAGAGTCAATGCTTAGTTATATAAATAAGAAAACCGAATCAGATATCTAAACTAAGGAATCAGAAAATAAGGGATAAAAGATAAAGGACGGCGTTACTCAATCCCTTTTGGGATGCGCCACGCATTCTACTTCTACGGGATGTCGTGGAGGCGAGTTGAATGCGTATGTGGCCATTCAATGACTTGCGGTGGCCAGCCGATGAACAAGTCAGCATATTATCCTTTCCAGACAAGTCACACAGTACCAATTCACCGATCCCGGAGGGATGGAAAGCTTTGTTGGCCTGGGCGGGAAATCCGAGCCAGGAACCTGGTATCGGGTGCAGGCGACAGTCGGCGCCTCCTCCGGCTGGGCTACACGCGCCCTAGATTTAGCAAAATTATTACAAAAAGTGTACAATTCCCTACTTCATTCACCCTTTAGCGCAGAAGTAACAACATCCTCATAATATAACCTCTACATATTGCCAGCCTTATTATATGACACATATCCTACGCTTGGTGTAAGAATGACAGCTCTAAAAACGTTCAACTGCTCCTAAATGCTAAAAGACAAGTGACAAATTGCGGCGCTAATCAATTCATGGGCAAGATGAGCCAGGCTTTCCTACTTCTAGAAGCAATTTCAGAATGTACTTGGCCCCTACTATGAATTGTACTGGCCAGCCGATAGGCTTAGGTTTTAATGAAAAGCGTGGATAACAATTGTAGCTTCGCAAAGATCCAAAGAACATGTGTGCAACAATAATGATAG
>OX375870.1:77484743-77582610 GCA_947359475.1 Heligmosomoides polygyrus bakeri
TTGTTATTCTCGTGAAAATATTCTAACAAGGATTAGGTTCCCGATGCAAATAACTTTTTACCGTGCTCGAACACAGTGTCAAGCGGTTACCTAGAATGAAAGAATGTCAGCAATATTGCTTTGTACGTGTCCACCATCCTGTATACCCATTCAATTCTCGCCTTAACTGAATATTTTTTAATGTAAAAAGTAGACGTTTCTGAGGTCAAAATGGATACATTATAGCAAGAGTAAGGTAATTTTGTCCTATACGAGATTTTGCATGGAATGCTTACATATCTGAAGGAAAAATGCTTGCACATTTTGAATAAGCATGAAACCTTTATTCTCTTGGCTTACGCAAGTTTTTAGGCAAAAAATCTTCAGTTGTGTTTCTGTACGTCGAAGAGTAGCGCAACGCATTGGTCCAGTGCATCGTGTTGCTTAGTTGTCTGATATAACAGGCGATATTTCGCATAAAAACGGTTGCGTAATTTTCTATTGTGATTGTTCCATCGTGTCTAATATGATACGTATCTAAACAGCATGTACATTATTAATCCACAACGTAGGTAGTGTACGAGTGCAGAGCACAATCTCTCCGTATGTCTCACCGCCGAATTCTCCGCTTCTTGGCAGCTTAGAACAAATTTACGGACATAAAGATGCGACAGCTATATAATGATAAAATTCTGCACCTGTTTAGCCATTCTAGTTATTTTTACTTTACCCATTTTCGGTTGATAAATTTTGAACTCAAAATTTATCTCAAGGGTGTTTTGACCTCTTTGGAGTGGTTCTCGTAGACTTGCACTTTAAAACTGCGTATAATTTGGTTCGAAAAACGTTTAGTATGGTTTGGAAAAGTCTCGCTTAACGTGAAAGCTCTTCGGTTTGATTTGAAAGAGTTCAGCTTATTTTGAAAATTGTGCTAAAAGACCCTGGCAGAGTTTCATGCATGGCGCAGATTACCGCTATAATTTCCCAAAAATATTAAAAGTGCAAATTGTACTCAAGTAGGACATGCTCAGCGTCAATCTAGATCTCTCGCAGGTGTCAAAAATTTAGACCTCAGACATTAAAAAAACTTCTTCAGACACGAAACGTGCTCTTTTGTTGGATAAAAGCGTGTCAGCGCTTTAAAATTTTTTGTGTCAGCGCTTAAAAAACCTTTATTTTTATAGAATTTCGTGTCAACATATAAGTTTTCTCTTGTCTAGATTGATAGCTTTCAAGTCTGGATTCATCTGATTTTATTTCTCGCTCAAAGTAGTTTTTTTTTTCTGAGCAAATTGCAAAAATGGGGTTAGGCAAAGAAAATTTCTTGGATAGGAACCTTTCTATGCACCTTGAATCACAACAATAGAGTCAATGCTTAGTTATATAAATAAGAAAACCGAATCAGATATCTAAACTAAGGAATCAGAAAATAAGGGATAAAAGATAAAGGACGGCGTTACTCAATCCCTTTTGGGATGCGCCACGCATTCTACTTCTACGGGATGTCGTGGAGGCGAGTTGAATGCGTATGTGGCCATTCAATGACTTGCGGTGGCCAGCCGATGAACAAGTCAGCATATTATCCTTTCCAGACAAGTCACACAGTACCAATTCACCGATCCCGGAGGGATGGAAAGCTTTGTTGGCCTGGGCGGGAAATCCGAGCCAGGAACCTGGTATCGGGTGCAGGCGACAGTCGGCGCCTCCTCCGGCTGGGCTACACGCGCCCTAGATTTAGCAAAATTATTACAAAAAGTGTACAATTCCCTACTTCATTCACCCTTTAGCGCAGAAGTAACAACATCCTCATAATATAACCTCTACATATTGCCAGCCTTATTATATGACACATATCCTACGCTTGGTGTAAGAATGACAGCTCTAAAAACGTTCAACTGCTCCTAAATGCTAAAAGACAAGTGACAATTTGCGGCGCTAATCAATTCATGGGCAAGATGAGCCAGGCTTTCTACTTCTAGAAGCAATTTCAGAATGTACTTGGCCCCTACTATGAATTGTACTGGCCAGCCGATAGGCTTAGGTTTTAATGAAAAGCGTGGATAACAATTGTAGCTTCGCAAAGATCCAAAGAACATGTGTGCAACAATAATGATAGTACAAAGGCATATGATGCCTCCCAATGAAGAAAAGGGTGTAGTCAGATGCAAAGGTTTCGTTTTATTCCAACAAATCCTTATCCTTGCTTGCAAACGCCAATCTATAGGAGTTCTGTGCAAACACAACGTTGATCAAAATTTTATAACGGAGCTCTTCAATTAGGATAAGGCCCAAGTATCACCTGTTGTCCCGTTGATCATCGAGTTGCTTGAGCGGGCGCTAGCGTCTCCATTCGTCCCGGTCAAGCAACTCGATGATCAACGGGACAACAGGTGATACTTGGGCCTTATCCTAATTGAAGAGCTCCGTTATAAAATTTTGATCAACGTTGTGTTTGCACAGAACTCCTATAGCTTGCTGTGAATACATTAACATTCGCATCTACTTAAGGAGCGTGTGGTAGTGCAGTCGAGGTAGGCGCCGGTTGTCGCGAGCATCCCAATTCGAGAGCCATGGTTCGGGTCCCTTCAAGACTGACCAGACTTCCATCTTTCCGATGAATTTGTCAAACGCTTATCAGGGAAGGATAAAGCACTGATTTGTTCGTCGGATGGGCACCACAAACCATTCGCTCACGCAGAATATGAATTCAAACAGTGACCTGTTGGAGAGGAATTCGTGGCGTTTCCCAGGGATGGGATAGGTTAACGCCGCCGTTAATCATTTTATCCACTTGAAACTTAATTCCGAGAATTTTATATCTGGCTTGAACAATTCAATCAACTTTTTCCTTTAAGCTCCCTATATGTTTTAACTCACTAGCTTTAATTCACTCGGAACGGGCAACAGATTATTTATTGAACGTTTTCTTTCACTTAAAAAAAAGTTAACAGAGTACAGTTAGCCCTATGTATTGATTCGGACATACCAAACATAAATCTCTCCTCAATGCTCCTTTGTTTCACCTTATTCCTACATATTAGATAGATATTAAACAGGAAACATTTTCGGAAGTGTTGAGCGAATGCGTGACGGGCCTCTGTGGTTTTTGTACTGTTATGGCGTGATTCTGTGAAAGGAAGTCCAGCAATTTCAAAAAGAATTTGCAGCCGAATTCCGGCAACACTTTTACTCAGGGAGGTTCTTATAAATGCAAAGCTCAGGGATGTTTCCATCTAAGCCGTCTCATCTGCATATCGGATTCTGTCTCCCACTCAGTTTTTTTCTTATCCTTCAGATTTAGGTGTTGTTGCAAGACAGCCATATCAGAAGCTTACGATACTTGCCAGTCTTCCCGGAAAATATTGGATATTCCAGTAAATATACGTCAAGCTCAACGTCGCTCAGTTGTTTTGCAAATTATTTGAACCGCCGTATTTTTTCCGTTGCATACACCGCTATTTATTTGTTTGAACTAAATGGCAAAAATGTATAGACTATCTTGCCAGAAGAGCACAAAAGAGGAAACTTTGAGGTAATAAAATGAATGCTTTTGCATGGCCTTATCAAAACAGATCCCTATGCCTTCTGAAATTCTCTAGAAACATCGAAAAACGCTATGGGATTGAGGCTAGGCATGAATGGCTTCTTCCCACGGAACCGTCCCGTGACGAACGTGCTGAGCTTGTTTTTTTTTCTTCAGATTCATCCCCTATCTTTACGAAAACCTATACGTGGAAGAATAGAAGACAATACGTTTCGTCGACGAACTGCTTGAGCGATAATCTTGAGAGACTGAAGCGAACGCTAAACGCATTGCCGTTTGCTTGAGAGAGCGAAAACGAGGCAACCTGAGCAAGGCCATGCACAGCCAACGACAGCAGACAGAAATGAGATGCGTCCTCATTCCTCACGTCACCTAGTCACGCGAGACGTCTACAGCTTCTAGAAAGAGTAAATTCGGAGATTCTTCAGCCACCTGCATGTGTGTCTCCGTGCTTCGCATCGTCAAGTACGCACATTGAATCCATGAAGTTGATCGCCAATGTCGATCCATTCCTGCCATTCAAACGGGTGATAGTGGCCCATGCCTAAAACTTCTCTACCTCCTTATAGGTATAGTATAAATGTTATCTAAAACATCGTTTCAGATCATAGGCCAGTTATGCACTACATAGTTACTCAGGACATCGCCACAGAAGTGCTCATCAATCATATGTATTATATATGCACCAAAATAGGTGGCGATGTCCGTTCCTCCTCGTGGTGCCACTGGAAACTGCTCGCTTCTGCGAGCTAAGCCAAGCACGGACATTCGAATGCAGGCGACAGGCCCTTGTGACAGGCCGGCCTACGAAGACCCATGTCACATCACATGGTGTATGATAAGTCAAGTTTCTCGAGATAGTGCTACGGCGTCCGCGGGAGCCGACGCGCACTCGCAGAGTCCGGCGAGTGTGAGAAGTATGCGAGGGTCCCTGGTGCGAGGACGGCATCGGGGGGCAACTGAGCTAGTCCGAAAGTCCCGTAACGTAAGCAGGACCCGCGTAGCAACGCTGAATGTGGGTACGTTGACGGGCCGCTCGTGCGAGTTGGTAGAAGCACTGAAGCGTAGAAGAGTTGATTTCTGTGCGGTGCAGGAGACGAGGTGGTCCTCCCGCAAGTCAAGAGATATAGGACGTGACTTCAAGGCCGTTCTATGTGGAAGTCCCAGGACCACCAGTGGTGTTGGTATAATCGTCTCCGAGCGTTTCCGAGACTCGATGGTAAGCGTCGAGCGCTTTGACGATCGATTGATGAAGATCGTTGTCGCTGCTAAGGAGCGACTCTTCCACTTCTTCTCTGCGTATGCTCCGCAGACTGGCTGTTCCGATCAAGCCAAGGATGAGTTTTGGAGCCTGCTTGATGAGAAGACAGCAGAGGTACCGTCGAAGGACGTCATCATCGTCGCTGGTGACCTCAATGGGCACGTAGGCGCTACGAAAGACCGGTACAGCTGTCATGGTGGATTCGGCTATGGGTTGCGTAACACAGATGGTGAGCGTATCCTTGGATATGCGGATTCGCATAACCTCACCATAATGAGCACCGTGTTTCGCAAACGCAACTCCCACCTTATCTCGTTCTATAGTGGGAACACCAAGACGCAGATAGACTTCGTCCTTGTGAGAGATCGTGACCGAAATCTCGTCACAGACGCGAAGATCGTGCCGTATGAAACGGTCGCCCCACAGCATCGTCCGCTGATCTGTACTTTGAAGATCGCTCCTCCGAGGCTGCAGCAGGTTGAGCGATGCGGTGCTGCAAGAATCAAGTGGTGGCGAATGAAAGAGAAAGAAGCAGCTGTGATTTCTCGCGTACGGTTACCGACAGTCACGACTGTCGACGAAACTTGGAAGAAAGCGACCGACGCGATACTTCAAGCTGCGAGGTCAGAACTTGGCACTACGAAGCCTGGACGACGAAAGGTCGACATCAGGGATGAGCGGATTATCCGTTATCCGTTATCCGTTATCCGGTTTCCGGGGGGTTTTGGCCTATCCGTTTTGTTGTTCGTTATCCGGCAATTTTCGACCGGATAACGAACAACAAATTGGCTGATACCCAGGTTTGGGCGTGGTATTGTATAGCTGTGTAAGCTTCACAACCATAGGAGTGATCGCGAGCAACAATAGAGGGCATTTAAATCTAGGAGGTGGGTGGGTTCAGGCACTGTTGACGTAGTTGGAAAGACGTCTAACTTTTATCCTTCCAGGGTCGTCCATTTATACCATACATCTATGAAACCTACTATGGATTGAATTGTTCATTAGCTTGTCACCACAAGCCATGTGCAGACCAAGAATGCATACAAGCTGCCTTGATAATATTACTGGCGGTCACAAGTGGAGGGCCTGGCACATCTCAAGAAGAATTGTTTAGTGCCGAATTTAGCGTTCTTTTCCACGATCGCAGTATGTAGGTAGCATTCGGCAAAGGTATTTTAGTTTTTACTGATAGACTGTTGTAACGCATTAAACACATACCGCTGAGCAGTAATGAATACAAGCAAAATGGGCACAGGTTCAATCTAAATGAGTGGAGAAAGCTACGCCTACAAATCCTACAAATTGTTGAGATTTGTTTATAGAAACGCTTTTCTGAAAGCATTTTCTGTACACTGGTACTGGTGGTACCTCCGTAGTGTTAAGGAATTGATACTCTCTATTAAAAATCAAAATAGAGCAATTGAACTGTACTAAACTGATTCCCCGCTGCGCATGTTGGAGCTTCATTTTAATTTAAGATTGCTTTTCAGGGACACTCTACTTCTGCTTTCCTAGTTTTCATATTTCTCTGCATTAGGACTGCACAATGGCTTGTAGTGGAAAGCTAGCCTGTGGAAAGCTGGTATTTCACCCATCTCATTCCACGTTCTTCTTAGATCTTGGGATACTGTCGAACAAGAGTATCGATCCGCGTGAAACCAAGATTGTTATGCAGACTTTATTCGGCTGAGTCGGCCTAGCATAGAAAAGTCAAGAGGCATCGGAGGAGCCATTCATCCAAGGATCATTCTGTTTGGTCACAGTCTTAATTCAAAAAGAAAACCTGATGATTGATCACTAAAACCACCCAACAATGGAAACTGACAAAATGAGGGCAAGTTGTTCGATGAAGACAAATGTGAGTGAATAAGAGGTGGATGAGTCTCACTTCTCTCCCTCCAAGGGCGACTTATGAATGTTTCCATACGGTTAGTTGGGCTGTTTTACGCATCCTTTGCCTCGTTCTTCCAATTCGTTTTAAACGGCAAAAATATGAAAAATTGTAAATCGTATTATGGAAATGTGCTTGGATGAACAAAGTCTCTCCTCATCTTTTCCAGGCTTAAATTAAGGTGATCATAGCGAAACATCAGAAGAGTAGAGTTTGCGGAACAGTTTTAGTTTCACAGCTTGGTGGTCTTGCTATTTGTCCTCCCTGATGAGTTTGATAGCAGTTCGTGGAACCTGGTGAAGGAATCGTGGTTCGCAATTCGAACTCGGCATCGGTTTGGATGGCAATGAAGAAGCGTTTCTTTTACTGAAGTTTCGTGAGGATCCCATAGGCTTTGTTAAAGCGACTGAACTATGTTTAAAAACAGTCCATTAAAGTCGTTAGAAAGGACCTATAATTTGACAGCAGTTGCGTTCCATGTCTGATGTTGAAACTATAGCAGTTTAAGCCCAGTTTTATTTTTGTTGTTTGTTCGTTATCCGTTTTTCCGTTATCCGGCGATTTTTGGGCAAAATTATCCGTTATCCGTTATCCGGGTTTGAAAATTTTGTTATCCGCTCATCCCTGGTCGACATGCAGGCATGGCTGTGGACGAACGAGGTGAAAGAAAAGGTTCGAGAGAAGAAAGCGCTTTATCATGTGTTTCTCGGCGACAAGACCGCCAATAATTGGCAAAACTACCACGAAGCGAAAAAGGCTGCCAAGAAGGCTGTGGCCGTAGCAAAAGCCACTCATTACAATGATGTCTACGAAAAGCTTGAGTCGCGCGATGGTGAGCGGTATTTCTACCGACTTGCGAAAAACCGTCATCGCCAATCCGAGGATATAGAGAAGTTCTTTGGCATCAATGATGAGAACGGCCATCTTCTGACAGAGCGCAAAAAGGCATTGAAGCGATGGTGCGATTATTTCGAGGGAATTTCGACTGAAGAGTTCCCTCATCCGGCCGTCCCTTCTGTGGCTCCTATCCACGGTCCCGTCCACAAAATCACTGTGGAGCAAACTGATGCGGCTCTGAGGATGATGAGACCGGGCAAGGCGACTGGTCCAGATGACTTGCCAGCCGACTTATGGAAGTCGAAGTTCTGGTACTCTGCTGAGTGGTTGGCCAAGTTTTTCAACCAGGTTGTAGCGGAGAAGAAGGTGCCTGATGTTTGGCAGGAAAGTACGACGATCCCGATTTGGAAGAAGAAGGGCAGCCCTGCAGACTGCTCAAATTACCGTCCGATTCGGTTGCTCTCGTACAGCATGAAGATCTTCGAGCGAATCCTCGATAGCCGAATTCGCGAAATCGTCAAGCTTTCCAGCAATCAGTGCGGCTTCGTGGCTGGTTGTGGCACTATCGATGCCATACATGCCGCCCGTCTTCTGGTAGAGAAGCATCGCGAGAAACAGAGGCCGGTGCATCTTGCCTTCCTCGACTTGGAGAAGGCCTTCGATCGCCTACCGCGTGAGGTTATATGGTACGCCCTACGACAGCACGGTGTTCCCGAAGAACTTGTAGAGTGGGTGCGAATGCTATACTCTTGTCCAAAGAGTCGTGTGCAAGCGGCAGCAGAAACCTCGACGGAGTTTCCCATCTCTGTTGGGGTGCACCAAGGATCTGCGCTTTCCCCACTCCTCTTTGTTGTCGTAATGGATGCCATTACGCGAGATCTTCAGAAGCCCGTCCCTTGGACGTTGCTATATGCTGATGACGTGATGCTCGCCTGCGAAGACAAAGGTGAGCTCGAGCGAGAGGTGCAAGCTTGGTGCGACCGCCTGGCCATGTTCGGACTCAAATTGAACGTCAAGAAGACCGAGTATTTTACGACTGACGTAAATGAGTCCGGCTCCATTAAGATTAACGGTACTGAGCTTGCACGCACTTCAGTGTTTAAATACCTGGGATCAGCAATAGCCTCTGATGGCAGTCTGATGGTTGAAGTGAACTCACGCGTGAGTGCAGCTTGGTCGAAGTGGCGCTCGTTGACTGGAGTACTCTGCGACAAGAAAATGCCAGAGCGCTTAAAGTCGAAGATCTACAAAACCGGTAGCGATGTACGGAGCTGAGTGTTGGCCTGCGACAAAGGAAACGGAAAGTCGCCTTAGCGTAATGGAAACGAAGATGCTGCGCTGGATGGCTGGAGTCACACGCCTGGACCGCATCCGAAACGAGGCTATCCGGCAGAAGTTCGGTGTCGCGCCGATAGCGGACAAGATGCGTGAAGCTCGCTTACGATGGTACGGCCACGTTCTGCGTGGAAATGAAGACAGCGTCCGTAAGATAGGCCTTAACTTCGTAGTGTCTGGAAAACGGCCTAGAGGGCGCCCAAAGCAGCGCTGGGCTGATACGTTACACAAGGACTTTAAAGTAGCTGGTGTCCACCCTGATCTAGCACGGGATCGGGAAAGATGGCGACATGGCACCAGAAAAGCGGACCCCGTCATGAAGCGGGACAAACGCTGAAGAAGAAGAAGAAGAAGAAGATGCACCAAAATAATTGCATTCACCTTTCTTAAATTCATTCCGCAACTCTCGATGCTATAATACTCTCGATATTTGAAAAAAGACTGACTCATTGCAACAACTGATTATGACAGAGCTAACATGCTAGCTAACCAATTTGTGACTGCTTTCCAAATTGACGACGACCCGTCTCCGTCTATGTCCCGCTCTCACAGTACCCCCTTGAAGGATATCCCATGGTTTCAGTCTCATCAACTTTATGAACTGATTATGAAATGCCCGAGTTCCTTTTCAGTCACTCCAGATTTTGTATCACCATTTGTAATACGTAAGGTTGCAAATGTTATTAGCGGCCCTTTAGCGTACATTTTTAACCAATCATTAATGTATGCAGAAGTACCTTTGAGATCGTTTGTCAGCCCCATATTGAAGAAAGAACCTTCTGACAGTCCAGAGAATTATAGGCCAGTGAGCATAACGTCATTTTTCTGCAGGCTTTTTGAGAAGGTCGTTAAGCAGCATTTAGTGCACCAACTTTCTGTCCATAGGATCATTCCTACACAACAGCACGGTTTTGTATCAGGAGGATCTGTAGGGACGAACCTAATCAAATGCATGAATGATTGAACTGAAACGCTTGATAGCAAGCGCTGCTGTGATGTTATTTATTTTGACTTTGCTAAGGCGTTTGATAGGGTATCTCACAAAAAGTTGCTGTTCAAATTGGAAGAACTTAGGATACATCCAATGCTAACTAAGTGGATCGCTGATTTTCTAAATAAGAGAACGTTTCAAGTTAAAATTGGACATGTTCTCTCCGAAGTTAAACATATAACAAGTGGAGTACCTCAAGGAGGGGTATTATCGCCTATATTGTTTAACATTTTTACTTCGGAAATACCAGAAATTTCGCGAAATGTTTGTGATTGTGCCAGGTATGCAGATGATGTAAAAATATACAAGGTCATTGATGGTGTTGATGATAATTATGTCTTCAAAGAGGAATCAACTTATTGGTTTCCTGGTCTAAACAATGGCAGCTCCCCTTGGCTCCGCACAAAACAAGTTTCATGCGTATTAGCAGCACTCCGTCAACTGCACAGCATACGTATGAAGTGGATGGTCTCCACGTCACATCGGTGGATTTCATTAGAGATCTTGGTTTCACATACAGTAGCAAACTAGATTTTTCTGAACATGCCAAAAACCGTTGTAGGATAGCGCTTCTGCGAACATTCGACATATTTAAAGCCCTTTCTACAAAGAACAGTGCTCTTTTAATAAGGGCTTACAAGACTTATATACGCCCATTAGTTGAAACAAGCACTACAGTATTCAACCCTGGTAGGATTAAAGATATCTCCAGAACTGAGAAGATACAAAACAATTTCACTAGGAAATTATTTATTCGCATGGGAGGCTTCTTATACTCCAACATCCCCAACGCAGTGTTCAGAAATAGGCATTTGGATCTTCCATCCCTCGTATCACGACGAAAGGTATTTGATGTTTGTCTCGTTCATAAAATTCTCCACCAACCTAGTGTGGCTGTGATTATGAAATTATATAGTTTAATGCCTTCCCGAACTAGAGGTGGTATAATGAAAATAGCCTTGCCTTCTCCGAGATCTACACTTCGTGCTTGCTTCTTTACGCATAGAGCAGGTAGCGCTTACATAAGAATCACGAAAAACCTGTCAAATGCTTACTCCATATGTACCCCAGCTCAAGCGGTATGCTTCAAAAATGTACCTTAAGTTTGACGGACTCTAGTCACGGAGATCGACCACAACCAATTCTTGTTTGATTGTGCATTTTTCTGAAGTTTGTTGTCTATTTTTCCGTACTGTCCTACTTCTATCTCGCGTCTGCCTTTCGTGACGTAATAAAAATAAATAAATAAATAAATAAATAAATAATGGGCTTAGCCTGCCACGGTCTTTTCCGTTCTTCTGATACTGTTATAAGTCTTGTTTCGTGCGATCAGAGCAAACCTATCAATTTACCAAACAAATAGATAAATAATGAACAAATAAATATAAAACAGTGGGCGAACGCGGGCACGTATGTAGTTCTGTTGTCGGGCAGTACGCGCATCCAAGTTTATCTCGAACACCCCAAACTTCGTCAATTAAGTCAACAATCAGCCTTTGTTACGAGTCCATAATCAACGACGACAGGGAGTTACTTATGAAACACAACAACGTAAGAAATGCTGAATACCACAAATGATTAAGAAATTATTTGGTCATCCAATAAGTATGTCGTTTTTCAACCTTGACTTCAATTGAAAAAAATTTCAAAAAAAACTTCATTTCATCCAACAATGTCATCACCATCATTATCAACAACCTTTCTCCATCCAACGAGCAAATCTTCAATACCTGAGCAATAAAACTGTTGTGGTTTTTGAGCAAAATATGTGGACATAGCATTTTGAATATCCTCCAAACTTTCAAATTTCTTGCTAATAAGAAAATGCTGTAGAGACTGGAATAAGTGGTAATCCGATGGTGCGAGATCAGTAGAACGGTGGATGAGGCAGAACCTTCCATCCTAATTCGTTGACTTCTTTTCCAGCGCCCGTTTTGCACACTGCGGTCTTGCACTGTCGCGATGGAGAATTACGCCCTTTCTGTTGACGATCGCCGGATGCTTTTTCAGTAAACTCGGTTCACTCGATCCAGTAGCTCACGGTAAAGGTCTGCGTCAACGGTCTGTCCAGATTTAAGCACTTCAAAGTGGACAATTCCACGGATGTTTCATCAAACACAGAGGAGTGCCTTTCTGAGATGAATATTCGGCTTTGCAGTACTTCTTGGTTGTTCATTTTTTGAAAGCCACTGCTTTTTGCGCTTCGGATTATCGTACAGGGTCCATTTTTTGCCTCCTGTGATCAGTCCATCACAAACGGGTCTGTCAAAAACGGGTCTGTACGGTGTAGCTGAAGCAGTGCGTTGCAGAGCGTCGATCGGTTAGCACGGTTCTCGGCGGACAAATCGTGCGGTACCCAAACACCTGCTTTGCATACCTTGCCAATTTGGCGTAGATGAAAACGTGCGGTTGATTTAGGTTCATTGAGGGTACTTGAAAGTTCCTCCACTGTTTGACAGGGATTCACCTCCAGTTCTACCGTCAGCGTGTCGTTGTCAAGTGTTACGGGTCTTCCTGAGCGAGAGGAGTCAGAGAGGTCAAAATTACCGGATTCGAACTTGGAAAACCATCGCTGGCATTCGCGAACGTCCAATGCATCTGGATATACATCGCAGATATTTTTGGTAGCAACCGTTGCGTTACTACCCTTCCGAAATTCGAACAGCATGCAATGCCGAATACGCTCGTCTGAGATTTGCCAAGCGACTTCACCTAAACTTGCAAGCTAACAATTCAAAGAAAGGTAGATTCTAAAAGAGCAAGTCTCATTCACCTTAGAGTCACTTTAGTGCACCTCCGAAATACACAAATCTGCCGACAAATAATGAGCTAAACCGTAGTGCACAAAAAACGACATTACTTATTGGATGACCTAATAAAATAATTAAAACTGCATAACAATCTTTCTTCTGCACCAGTAACGAGCCCATAATCTAGCCGATCTCATATGTATTTTTCTCAGTCTTTAAATCTTGTGAGAAACGTTGTTTCTAACAAAAATTGGGTCTCTTCTAACGAAGAATTTTTCACTGGGAATAGAAACTTTTCTGTAAGTTCACTCACTGCGGTGATACAGTACACTTCTGTGATATACAACTCAATGAGTTTCATGTGTCTTTCTACAGCATTTCTTTCTATCCACCACATTAAACACATTTGAAACAACGGAGTTTGAACACCTTCCATAATACCGATATAAGATTCCAAAAGGCTGTGCAATCCACGGCCCTGTCCAGAAGATCACCGTGGAGGAGACTGGAGCGGCCTTGAAGAAGATGATGCCAGGCAAAGCGACTGGATCCAACGATGTGGCAGTTGAACTGTGGAAGTCGAAGTTTTGGTACTCTGCTGAGTGGTTGGCGACGTTGTAGCGGAGGAAAAATTGTCTGAGTGTTGGCACCAAAGTACGACGATTTCCATTTGGAAGAAGAAAGGCAGTCCTGCAGACTGCCCCAATTACCGTTCGATCAGCTTGTTTTCGCATTGCATGATGATCTTTGAGCGAATTGTCGACGAACGAATTCGGGACATCGTCCAGCTTTCCAGCAATCAGTGTAGCTCCGTACTTGCTGGCTGTGCCACCGTTGATGCCATACACGCCGCATGCCTCCTGAAGGAAAAACACTGCGAAAAACATAAGCCGGTACATATCGCCTTCCTCGACTTGGAGAAGGCCCTTGTTGGCGTGCCGCGTGAAGTATACGCCATGCGACATCCTGGAATTCCTGAAGAACTTGTAAAATGGGTGCGAATTCTCTACTCTTGTCCAAAGGGTCGAGTTCAAGCTGTAGCTGGAACCTCGATGGAGTTTCCCATCTCTGTCGGAGTGCGCCAGGGTTCTGCATTCAATTTCCCCACTCCTCTTTGTTGTCGCCGTGGACGCCATCACACGAGATCATCAGAAGCCCGTCCCTTTGGAGGTTGCTCGATGCTGATGACCAGGGATGTGCGGAAATTTTTCTGGAAAATGCGGAAGACGAAAGACGGAACGGAAACGCTCAAAAATGGCCGGAAACCGGAACACGAAACGTGGAAACGGAAATGACATATTTATGTTCGCCATTTTATCAAAAATTGCATCTGAAACGGCGTCAGAAGCGGCTTCTATTGCACTTTTTCTTGCTCAGAACTTTGCGAGCGGCAGAATTTTCACCAGATTAATGCTCATCCTCATCATAACATAACATAACGAAGCATGAATTCATAATACACATTGCTATGATAACCTTTTAGCTATGGCAGAGCAATAAACGAAAACAAATTCAGGGGGTTATTTCACTATTTCTCACTACTTCAGCATGTTGTCTTTAGATATCTAGTCCCTGCGACGGGTTTTTCGCTGACTCTTTCGATGATGATATTTTTTGAACATTAGACTTAACCGACTTAATCACTTGAGGTTATTAACAGACCCGCATTTGAAGAAAAAGGTGACTCGGATGAAGTCTAAAACTGGAGTAGCCACCTAGATCATTTTCCGACCAGGAAAGGGATTCCTCTCAACACTTTTAGAAACCTGTGGCATCATGGATGACGTGGTGACTGCACAGATAAATATCTGCATATTCAACATTAGCCGTTACATTGTAATCACCAAAACTAGTACTCGGAATTGATTCTGGGATCCAACCATAAGACGATAACTGGATGACTGATTAGTCATCGTGGATCCACACTTCCACAGAACGCCCAACACAGCTGGACAGTTCCAAGATGGTTCTCGAAGCAATACTTTTGTGACAGAATTCACTAAGTCACCATAGTGAACCAAAACCAAAACCAGCTCATGCTAGATATTCGTGGTGATTCATTAAAAAATGGATCGCATAACTCCATATGGACGAATATCACACCCGAAATTCTTCACTGAACTTCACGCCACAATCTTCACTGAACTCTTTGTTTCATGATATTGCGCAATATGCTTACTAAGTTTTTGTAGCTATTTGTAACTAATGGATCAAGAATGTTATGATCATTCAAATGTAGAGTGCATCTTCTTAGCATACACTGCATACATAGCCTTTGTGTGGCACATTAATTTTGCCGTGAACCCATCCGTTGTCATTTTTGAATGCTTTTTTGGTAGTCTAACCAATTTCAAGAATATTAATACTAGAACTGTCAAACAGTATTTCTCTCATAATTATATCAAGGAGAAATCTTTTTAACTGATACGCTGATTGTATTCAATAGAAAACTAATGTGGAACAGTGTCCACTTCCGTTTCCGCATTCCGGTGCAAAAACAGGCGGAACACGGAACGGAACGGAAAAGCCCAAAATGGCCGAAAACCGGAATTCGGAACACTCAAACGGAAATTCCGCACATCCCTGCTGATGACGTAATGCTCGCTATCGAGAACAGAGGTGAACTCGAGCAAGAGCTGCAAGCTAAGTGTGATCGCTCGGAGCGGTTTGGACTCACCAGACTCCTGGTCAGACTGAACCGAAGAAGACTGAATATCTCGTGACGGACGTTACTGAGCCCGGCTCCATCAAGGTTAATGGCATCGAGCTTCCACGAGCTGCCGTCTTTAAGTATGTACCTGCGGTCAGGCCATTCGGTAGAAGTTCGGTGTCGCGCCGGTAGCGGACAAGATGCGCGAAGCACGCTTACGATGATACGGCCACGTTCCTCGTGGGAAAAAAGACGGCGTCCACAAGATAGGCCTTGAGTTGGAAGTGTCAGGAAGGCGGCCTAAAGGACGCCAGAAGCAGCGTTGTGTCGGATACGTTACATATGGTTCTTACTTGTGTCCTCCCAAAAAATTTTCGAATAAATGAATAATCGAATATATTCGGTCTCATGAAAACCCGAGTACTCGAGTAATGAATATATTTGAATTTTGGACATCGTCGAGTAGTCGAATAATGAATAAATTCGATATTTTGGACCTCATCGAATATTCGAATAATGAATATTCAAATATTCGAATTTATTCGATTCGGTCCGAAGTGTGATAGTAATCTACGGACTAAACTTGTGTCCTTCCAGAAATTTTTCGAATAAGCGATTAAGCGGTTTCATGAAAAACCGAATATTCGAATAATGAACATATTCGAATTTTGGGCCTCATCGAATATTCGAATTTTGAAAATTCGAATATTCATTCGAAATTATTCGATTCGGTCCGAAGAATAATATGGATCTGAAGGCTACCGATACTCACCTTGATCTAGCGCTGGATCGGGAAAGGTGGCGTCATGACCCCAGAATAACGGGTACAGGACAAGGTGGGATAACCGCTGCAAAAGAAGTCGCACTCTTCTGAAAATAACCAATTTGGCTCCTGTAGGGGAGCGGGCCGAGCGCTTATAAACTCCATGATATGGGCGACCTATCACGTCATTGTTAAAACTGGCCACCTTCTGGAGTTCCTTCCCCTGCTCAATACCCGTGTCAGCGGAGGACAGTATAGAACCAAGCGAAAAGCTTCATTTTTGCCTACCCGTCCGCTATCACACCTATATATAAAAGAGTATGTTCGTCGGGCTGCCGCATGCACCCGGTTCCAGGTCCCTGGTTTGAGTTCCTCGCCCAGGCCAACCAATCTTCCATCCTTTCTCGATCGGTGATTCGAGTGATATCAGAGTTGTCTGAGAAGGATACAACGCTGACTTGTTCATCGACTAGTCACCGCAAGTCATAGAATGGCCCAACATGCATCCACATCCTGAGGAACCAGAATATGTGGCGCACCCAAAAGGGTGTTCAGGAATGCTCTGCTCAGCTGTTGATATCCGATCTATCTCAGTCGGAGGAGGGATGGGGGGAGGGCATCGCTAGAAAAGCGAAACCAATGTGAACAGAGTGTCATTCCCCAGCTAAATAATTGCAAGGAATTGTTCTCTCATAGGCCAGTTCACGGTATTGCCTTTGTAAAGTGGTCTGCTTTCAGTTTTGCCACCGTTATGAAGCAGTCAAGTGGACTGCCTCCCCACCAGGACAGACCCGAGATGCCTGTTCTCTGAAAGGCAGAAAGTTTGTTGTAAACCAGTTCTTAAGTAGCACTGTTGAAGAAACTGTTCTCTTAGTTGTTGGCAATGCTAGAAGTAATTTCCTTTGCCCCAATAGCAGCCACTTCCCTACCCTTCGCCTTGAAAGCATTGTAGCAGAATTCTTTCGATCGATGTTAATTTCTTTCCTACAGTGTTGTCCCCCTGCCGCATTCATCTGGCAGCAGGATTTGTGCTTCTGCAATTCATACTTCCGTAATGCTCCTTGAAGGAAAAAAGTTATCGGCTTTTATTCGAAAAAAAGTTTCAAATGTATCTAGATAATCCTGCACATCTTCTCGCCAGTCCAGCAAATATGCATGACATTTCGGCAAATATCACCGGGATGACAAATGATGACATCGATTCATCGCGGATTATTCGTCAGCGGAATATCTCTCTGGAAAGTTCGCAAAGCTTGGCACGTGTTTTGCAACCGAAGGAAACGTAACAGATGATGCAAAGCTGCGGTTGCAAGGAAATTAAAACACGATGAAGGAAGCAGAAACAAAAGGAACGGACAAATAAATAAATGATTCGTCTTGCACCTCCCTTCAGAAGAACATTTCTACTTTAGCATCTCCTGATGACGTTTTTGAGAAGCAGAGAGATAAAGTATTACTTGAATTTTTTCTTTATTTGTTTGGCTTCTTAACTGATTTATGTAAATGACAAACTATGTACAGAATAAAAAGGATTGCAATAATAATTGTAAAAAAACGGCTGAAAAATAAATTATATATTTGTGTAAAATATTGTTTGAAGGGCGCGTGTAGCGCAGTCGGAGGAGGCGCGACTGTCGCGTGCACCCGATACCAGTTTCCTGGTTCGGATTTCCCGCCCAGGCCAACCAAGCCTTCCATCCCTCCGGGGTAGGTGAATTGATACCAGACTTGTCTGGGAAGGATAAAGCACTGACTTTTCATCGGCTGGCCACCGCAAGTCATTGTATGGCCATATACGCATTCATGTCGCCTCCACGACATCCCGTAGAAGTAGAATGCGCTGGCGCATCCCAGAAGGGATTGAGTAACGCCGTCCTTTATCCTTATCCTTTATTGTTTGAAGAATTGGTGGCTTTGGAAGTTTTACTTACAAACTAGTTGCATGTCAAGAACTAGTCTCCATCATCATTCGGTATGAATTAATTGTAAGCTACTGTGCATTATAAGAATTATCATGAATTGACATTTTATATATATTTTTTTATTTTTTGTATATGTTGTCATAATTTTTACCCTTATTCATCAAATATGTGGCATGTTGCTGTTACCTTGTCAATGAATTATATCGCTTGAATATATAAGATAAATATGAGAAAGTGTTTGAAACTGTTTAAGAATTGGTTGCGTCGTTACAATTGGCAAACATATCCTATTTATTTATTTGTAAAACTTTTGTCAATTTCTGCAAAGATAACTGCCGTTGTTGGCAATGAAAGTCGATTCCAAATACAGAATTTCGGCATCTATCCCAGTCGGACGAAGGGAGCATGTGGTGCATGTTTTGTCTGTCCATCCCTAACCTTGAATTTGTCCCGGAGCTTTAGATACTGCCAAACGATACGACAGCACTCCTACGAACACAGCGAATGTGATGCTGCGTCGTGGGATTCTGGAGCCAATTACCACCTTAGCGCTGCCCCTCCCGACTAGGATAGATCCCAAGTTGGCATATTGCATGCTGAGATGATTTGTAAACCCAGTGCTAGCACTGAACGTGTAATGCACTTTTGAACAGGTACGGGGAGGCTTGATCCTGAAGCCTCAACCATCCTCCCATCTTCAGACGCAGTGCTAGATAGCAACGTCGAGGTTACGAGACGAGAGCTTATTTCGCTTTTTTTTCTTACCGCAGATTTTTTTAGGAATGACCTGATGTCATCGTTAGATCCTGAAAGCACCTCTGTAAAGCTCTAATTCCCGGGAAGAGGTTAGCGGATATCCAGAATTACGAATCTGCATTACAAGTTATTGACACTCACGTTTTTCATAAATCATAAATTCATAAATCATAAATATTAAAATCATAAATTTTTTGGGTGCTATTTTCAGCTCAAGGTAAGTCCTTACAAACGAAGTGCAGCCAGATTAAGAAAATGATGGGGTGCGGTTGTTGGCTTTTTTTCGTCACATTATCCATATCTACTCCATCCTCCCGTAATCCGCCGTTACACTGAAAATCTCGTCAGAGTGATCGTCTGCGACAGCATCCATCGCGTACCTGGATATCCTTCTGTACTTTCTGCAGTAGAAGGTCGTCAATCTGTGCTCTTCATGAATAACTGTAGTCTTCTTAATTGTCATCTTGCTCAGGTAGTCGCCATCAGTTTTTGCTGTATGCCAGAGTGGCTCAGTCCTCGCTGCCTGCCCGCTGCTGCGCAAGGAATGTCACAGTCTACACTCGGAACTTCGAAGAAGTTACGCTCGCTTAGCCGTTCAGAGAGAGTGAACAGGTATCGGAAACTTTCTCACCTTTTTTTCGACTCTTTAACCTTTTCAAGTATACATATTCTTCAGTAGCTCTCCACGTCTTGTTTTTCATTTCCTCCCCTGGTTGTCCTTTTTTTGGATACTTCATTAAATACTCTATCTCATTCATACATTAAATCTGAGGGGGTATCTGTCTAGGACGAGTCGTGATCATATCCATGTTCTGCAATGCTGCAGTACGAAACTCATACTGCTCAGCAAACCGCTTAAAGATTAACTCGACATACTGAAGAAATCTAACGATAAAAATGCGTAAGCGAATTTACATCGACTATTGCTTGAGTCTGTCGATGCTCTCCTTCCTGACAAGATGCCCTCCAAACGAGCGGAATAGCCCTCCACTGCAACTCAAATGAAGTCCTCGGGGATTTCGCTCCATGCATTCTACATATAAGCATCGCCACGGACACTTCCTGCGTCCCGAACCATCATATTTGAATCCGCTCATTCAGTATCGTTCAGTGATAGAATGACGATACAGTCACATCTGGACGAATCACCGACGTCGTGCCAGGAACGTTTGCCTTCAGAAGACGTGTCATTTATGATTTACCACGAATGTTTCGATTTAGAAGACGTGTTACCGACAATACGTAGGTGCGTTGTCACCTCCCTACGTTTCTGCCGAATCTTCAAAAGTTGCTTCACCAGTTGGTTCCTTGCTACAGTGATGAGAGCGAGGCATCAGACATCGCCAGCGAGTTCCTTCCTGTTGTCTAGAATAGAGTATAATGAGAAACGGCCAAGAAAAAAATGACCTGAAAACTCCGTGAAATCGACATTGTGACACAGCTGATGTACGGAAGGCTCAGGTGTTCTAAATGTGAATGCTCCATTTCTTTAGTTGTGGATGTGTCCTCTTCTTCAAAGCTAAGCTCACGTCTTGATTTGTATGTTTTTAGACTTGACTTGACTATTTTCTACGAATTTTAAATTAAATAAATCAATAATGAAAATACATGCAAAGATAAAATAAAATAAACAAAAATGAAATGTGATGAATCATGTCCCTCCTTTTTTAACGTCTTGTTGTCGTTTCTTTTCCACATGTGATCATCGCATGAAATGAATCAATCTGTGAGTTTCTGAGAGATGGCGTACCAGCACCGATATGTAGTTCGAGCAACGTTCAGAAAAATCCGTTCCCCATGTTTCGCGACGAATTTTATGCTGTAGAGGTAGCCAAGGGTTGGTTGTGCAGCAGTGTTATGCTGTAATATTCACTGTGTTAGCTATCGTCATCCCTTATTGAAGTCGGCGCGGTGATCAGGCAGTTCTGTACAAGCCCTTCCGTTTTCTTAGTATAGACCTTGAACAAAACGCGCGAAAGCGATTGTACGGCCCATCTGGAAGAGATGCGGTAAGCATCTACGAGCTTCACATAGTCGACTGTTCAGCGGCTATGAGCCTCACAACATAAGTACAAGTTTATTACTTAGTACAAGTTTGACTACTTTAGTTTAGTACAAGTTTGTCTGCTTGAGGCAAACGTCATACACCTGTATCACCTGTATCACCTGTCGTCCCGTTGATCATCGACTTGCTCGAGCGGGCGCCAGCAGCGTCTTCATTCATTCCTGTCGCGTGCCAGAGTGGTCCAATGGATCCTCCTCGCTCGAGGGACACGAAGAGCGTCATATCGGTCGTTCAGGTCTTTCACGAAGAAGTCCGACCAATGCGTTGGTGGGCGACCAATGCGTTGGTGTTCTCTTGACATCCTGCGGAATCCAGACGGTAAAAACGTCATATACACGAGAAATAATTCCTCGAAAATTATCTTCTCTGTTTCAGTCCAAGTTTGGTTTTTGCGAGCCTTTGCAAAGTTCACATTACGTGGAACAAGCATGCGTGAGCCTCTATTGGTCCAGTAAACACCTTCGCCCTGCGTTTAATCCTATCACATTTGCTGTCACTCTACGTAGTCGGCTAACGCCACTTCCGGTTATATGAGCTCATCCTGGCCTGCGAACTACGTCGCTCAGCCTTAATAACCGTTAATCTGTAATGAACAAGAGGAGCAGCTTGGGAGAGGATCTTCCCGCCGAGTTTCGAACGCACGACACTGAAGCTCTGTCGGTTGCTTCGTCGTTCCAAGCCGTTCCGCATGATTTCGCATCTAACTGGATGACGTCGGCAGCTCGAAGCCTTACGTGAAGAGATCACGCCTCTGCTGAGTCGCGGTATTTCCGAAAGATCGCACTTTCTGAAGAGCACATCCAGCTATCCAGTAGGAGTAAATGTTGCAAGATGAGCAAAGACGAGTGCACTACTATGTGTACCTCTAATGCTGTTTATAATCGTCGAATTGGACACTTTTCAAATCCGATTGGACATTTTCCACGTCAAATTGGGCACTCTTCTAGGCTGTCCTATGAACTTTGAAATCAAACGTAACGTCTTCCAAATCGAGACGAGCTTCTTACAGGTTAAACTGCAGACTCTCCAAGACGGTAAGGATAATTTTTGTTCAAGGAAAATTTAGAATAACTTTGTATATTTTTTTTTTACTTCAGCTGCTCGAATGAGTGTAATAATTTTATACAATTTTTATCTTTTAGAAAAAATAATCTATCTAGTTTTGTTCAGCAAGGCAGCGATTATGTAGTGCATTAAAAGACTGAATCGTGCCATACACTCGGAAAGCAAGTCGCAATGTTTATCTGATTGATAGCGTACATACTGCTTACATGCAGCAAGAAAGTCAGAATATGTGTGTTTTTTTACAATTGTTTACGTTGTACTGTTTGCAGGTGTGAAACTGCATGCAAACAGAAACTTTGCTATCAGTCGAATAAAAATCGCGAAGTTGCGAACGAGGGTATGGTGCAATGTCTATTTTGTCAATATAAAATGGCCCGTTTCTGCTCTTTAAAATAAGCTTTAAATCATTGTCTTCCCTCAAAAAATGAAATTTTTATAAAATTTCAAAATATGTGTTCTCTTAGGCCTATGTTATACTTCGGCGACGCTGTTGTCGCCGACGTCAGCGGCAGTGTTACGCGGGCTGCTATACAGTTCGTAGCAGCCCGCGCAACAAAGCGTCGCCGACGCGTCGCCGAAGTATAACATAGGCCTTATAGGGAAGTACATTAAAACTTCAAAGAAAGTTATACTAAAATTTCCCTCAAACAAAAAATTATTATAATATTTTCGGAGAGTCTCAGTTAAAATTAGAAAAAGCTCATTTCGATTTGGAAAAGTTCGCTTTGATATTCAAAAAAAAACTTAGGTTAGCTTAGAAAAGCGTCCAATTTGACGTGAAAATGTCCAACTTAGCGTGAAAAGTGTCCAATTGACGTGAAAATGGCATATATTGAGAAATGAAGAGAAAAATTTGAAAAAGTATATGGATTTCAACAAATCGGAGGGTACTTCGAAAGCCTTTCGAGTTTTCCGACAGGACCGTGGTAGCGCACAACGTCACCTAATCTCTCTGAAATTCTGAAGAAGAAAAAAAACAAGAGAACACGGAAGACGAGGGATTGGGTCTTTGTTGGTGTCGGTTACTTAGTTAGGTTGTTGTGAGCCAGCAAGACGTAATGAAGTTCTTTCCTCGAGATGCTATCGAGCAGTCCCTTACAGCTAAACATAGCACAAAAGCATAAAGGATGGGTGACAGAGTTAGTGAAACCCTCATGAGATGCGCTACGCATTCTACCTCAAGGCTGTCTCTTGCAGAGTTTGGATGTGTATTTGACCTATAGAATGCTTGCAATGCCAGCCGATGGGCAAGCCTGTGTTTTATCCTTACCAGACAGGCCTGGTACCAATTCGCCGATACCGGAGCGAGAGAACGCTTGGTTAGGCAGGGCGGAAACCCAAACGAGCATCCTGATCCGAGGTGCAGACGACAGCCGGTTACTCCACCAATTGCGCTCGCTACCCGCACGTTCTTGTCCAGGCCAACAAAAGTCCTCCTGCATCTGTCTTCGCAACTAACCGGAAAAATAAAGCACCATTTCTTGCACCAGTGGATGAAAAGGTGAAAGTAGGGTGAACACAACCTCTAGTTCCTGCTCCAGCTCACCCCATCCTACTTTGAGAAAGGTCTTGCACAATATTCTGTTCAGGTCGAAATCCTATGAAATACTAAAAGGAACTGGCTACTCCCATCTTTCCAAAAACTAGTGACACAGTTGAGGTCGCTCTTTGATTTTTTTTTTTTTTGTTTAAGCCAGCAAGCCAACCTTAGATGGAAATGTGTAACGGTATCTATAGTGTTCCCCGGCAATGCCTGGACGCCTTCATCCCAAAACATTTGCACGGGTTGGGCAGCGTAGAATTCAGAAATAGGCTACATTTGACAACTTCACCCTGCTTTCCGAACATCCTATTATTTTCATCCCTTGCTTGGTTCTTCGATAAAACCTGTAGAGCATCTCATTCGAATCAAATCCCGAACCTGGTCCTTTATGCCTTGAGAGGTCCAGCGTAATACGAATCATGTATGGGAATCGAATTCTAGCTTCCGCTCACACAAATGAAGCCATCGGGAACAATAAGAGGAGCTCACTGCGAAGATAGAGCTTCTTTGTTTTTCTGATATCTCGCTGAACTTTGTTGGTGAACAAATCTTTTGAAAAAAAATCTGAAACCTCCAAGGAGATCGCTACAACAAAACACCTCAAGGCGACCCTACTGTGGAACGTCGGAAGGCGGACATCTAAATGACCTGGATAAGGTTACATGAGGTTGCTGTTTTGATTGTAGCCAAAGCCAAGACGGCAATCCTTTATTCGGCTAACGTTTCGGCAATTCGCCTTCGTCAGAGCCTGGAAAAATCAAAGACCTAAGTGATCCAACTGGTCCCAACTGCCTTTTTAGGCTACAATACAAGACAAAAGGCGGCCACTCAGTATCAAGTGTAGTGGAACACGTAGACGCCGGAAATGCTCACCTAATGAGATGGAAAGGACCTGATGGCAGGCCACCTCCTCGCGCAACGTGAGGTGGGTAGTCTGATAGACCCGCGAGAGGCCCTCCTGACTTGAAGACGTTGCGATCAAAGTCTACAGAGGTCAAAGAAGGCTGAGAGCTCATTAGTGATGGCAAGGCACTCACCCTTTCGATTCAGTTTTGGACTTTTTGCAGTAATCCAAAAGGCCTCTAACGTCTTGCGTGCTGAAGTCTTGGGTTCTCGCGCCAGTATCTTTATCGAAACCGTAAACTCTTCTCCGGAATGACCCTCCATCCTGTGCCCACCAAGTGGGGTCGCCATATCTGACCTCCTCAGTCCATCTAGATGTTCTTTAACTCTCAGACACAGGGGTCGCCCAGTTTCCCCTACGTACGCGGCTCCGCAGGCCTCACATGCGACGAGGTAGATGACGCAGGAGGTCATGCAGTCTCCTTCTCACCCAGATGGACAAACTGAACAGTTTGGCGTATTGCATAGGCGGTCGTATTGGCGATTGCGCACCAGCTGTTTTTTCGCTGGCTACAATCAAAACAGCAACAACAAGTCCAATCATCACGCCAAGACTTACGGACAGTCGAACCTGGTCGATGTTTACATGAGGCTTACATATTACATGGATTCACGGGACCTTATTTTGTTCGTGAATAATAGACTGCTGAGTTGCCCACCTACTGCACCGATCTAACGGGTCAAATACTACTGGAATAAAAATGCATCAGAAATAGCGAACATATGAACAAAATAGTCACATTCATTAGAACATGATAAACTCACTTTCAATCGTAAAGAAATTGTCAGTATAGTTGAAAACACGGTATTATATTGTCCTGTACTATACCAACAACTACGGTAATTAGTTACCTACTTCACTGATGAGCATCGGCGTAACCAATCCTAAGCATGTTTTGCATGAAGGTAGAGGCGAAACAAGACATGTTTGCTGTTGTTGTTTATTATCACTGGTGTTGTTATTGTCATTCTTGTTGCGATTGTATGTTTCATTGCTGTTATAATAGTATAGGACTTTTGAAGAATCTATATTTATGCATTTGCACCTAAGTCTACTTTAGGACGCATGGCGCGCCGCAAAACTAAGGATGATAACATTAGTGTTCATTGCCTGGTCCATCTAATGGAAATCGACTTCAGAGATTAACCCTTCCTTGACTTCGAAGAAGCAGTCACTATTTTTTTTTTTTTTTTTTGAAACACTTGCCGTATCTCTGGACCTCCAGGGATTCCATTCCTAGAACAGCAGCATGGCAGGTGAACTCAGATTTCCCGAGGAAATGGACAGATCATTGGGTGCTCATGTAAGATGAAGCCCTGTTATTACCGTCCTTTTATTTTCAGAAAACTGGGACAAACTTCATACAAAATACTACTTCGGTTCAAGTTGTACCCCATCACAATGCACCTCCCTATCAGGACCATTTTGAATAGTCAACGAGTGCTCCTAGATGAAGAAACAGTGTTTCAGCATCAATTTAACTCCCATCTTGTAATGCGATGGGCACTCTTGAGAAAAAGCAGTCACAAAGTCCGATATTTCCCGGACTAGCGGCGCCGCATCGAGTGGAGGTAGCAGCACTCGTTGCACGGTCAATTACACGAGGATGGCTCCCTCAAGCAGGGTAAAGAAGCACAGAGTTATGAAACCTTTGCATATTGATTGAGCGGGGCAGACGATCGATAGTGATAGCCTTCGCGCCATTCCTCGACGTAAGCGGAGAGAGCGACGGAAACAGCTCTCAGATTGGTCGCCTGCGAACGGCGTGTGTGGCCCATAATCCAGGAAAGTGAGCACTAGGCTGGAAAGTGCCCAAGGACTACGTATCCTACGACAGGACTTCACTCACTTCCGAACTCGAGTAGATCCTACCTTTGAACATTCTATAGGGAAACAGGTACTATGCGGGCTGGTGATTGCTGTATACCGGAAAGGTGGATTAAAACGGGTTAGATCAGCCACACCCCGGAGTTCCCTCCCTTGCCTAGTTCTGTGCTCTCCCCCCGCTAATGCGGAGGAGAGCACAGAAACCGTGATTATTTGAGTGTTCCACGACCATGGTCTCATAATGGAGCGGGCGCCAGCCCGCTTAGTACCGGGAAACTTTCGTCCCACAAAGACATCCACCCAGAGCCCCTGAGGCTCTATCCTTTTTTCGCCATCATCCCTGAACGAACCCTGATAATCGCCTTGACTATCAGCTGGACTATGCCCGAAATTTAGGACTGTCGAAACTATCAATACACTGACAAGGTATGGCGGCTGGGAGCGAGTGTGAGCGAATCTCTGCGCACCCCCGCTTCCACACGCACACTCCACACTTTCCCATGGCAGCTCGCTCACTTCCAGGAGCGAGCGTGGGAGAATCATCTCGTCGTCTCGAAACTCTCCATCTACCACAATGCTTCCTGCCGCCTCCCTCTCAAACTCTGGACTCTTTCCCACGATTTTTCGCTCGCTTCTAGGAGGGAGCGTGCGAGAATCCGTTCGTCTTCTAGAGACTTTCCATTTACAACGATGCTTCCTGCCGCCTCCCTCTCAAACTCTCAACTGGATTCTTTCTCCTGACTTTTCCTTTGGACTCCAGTCGAAGTTGCCGATCAGGATCACTTGCTATCGAATAGCCAGTTTCCAGGGGTGGGGAAGAGGGGGACTTAGGCCCCGTTTATACTTCGACGCTGAGCGATGCGACGCCACGTATAGCCGCATGCACACTCGGCAGTGACGGCAGCAGCAGCCGTGATTAAGCATAGGAGCATCGATTTAGCGGGAATCGATGCCGCTATGCTTCATCACGGCTGCCGCTGCCGGCGCTGCAAAGTGTGCATGCGGCTTATGGAGGCCATATTGGTTGAGCGGAGGATCGATCAATTTGGGCACTTTAAATGCCGCCGCGTCGCTCCGAGTCGGAAGTATAAACGGGGCCTAAAGGCCCCCACAGACTTCTGCGGCGCCGCTCGGCGGCGCCGCTGCCCTATGCTTAACCATAGGGCAGAGACGCAGAGCTCGCCTCCAGCGGCGCCGCTGGGCGGCGCCGCTGGCCGGCCGGCGGCACCGGCGGCGTCGCTGGCGGAAATGACTTGAATCATTCCACCCGGCGACGCCGCTCCAGCGTCTGTCTGTCTGCGCTCTGCGCTCTGCCCTTTCGCGGCGGGATCCAGAGCGGAGACGGTCGATGCGGGCGCGCGATCGTCATCGGGGCGCGTTATTGTTAAGCACCAGTCGGTCCCCACTAGAAACAGTACAGTACCTCGCCGTCACCGCTCCCACTGATGATGAGTCAAGCCGCTGAGCGGCCGGCGCCGCCGGTGCCGCCGGCCGGCCAGCGACACCGCTGAGCGGCGCCGCCGAGCGGCGCCGCAGAAGTCTGTGGGGGCCTTTAGCCTGTGTATCTTGTGGTTGGTTCTCCGGCGATTTTGGCTCAGAAAACGTGCAAGAAATGGTGTCTAGGGTTCGTTTGTACCGCAGTCGCTGCGCGGCGAGTCATAGTGGGAATTATGAACATCGATTAGGCGCAGCTTAATCAATATTCCTGATTTGACGGTTCAGCTCAGTCCAGCGTACGAGCAACTGTAGCTGTGCTGAGAGTGGTCGAAAATGGCAGCGTGGCATGATGCGCAATTCTCAACAGTGATACGTGAACACAGTTCATGGTTCTTTTCTTCGCAGACAAGTTTGCCATCAAGCCACCGACACTGAAAGATTAGTACACTTGAATATAGCAATTGTCAGCAGAACCGAAAATCGACTTCTAGAGCGCGCGAGATTGGCACTAGAGTCGATCGTAACTTGTCACATGTATCTTTAGATTCATGCCAGCAAAAGGCGAGAATGAGAGGAACTACTTTCACGTCACAATGTTCTAGACGAGCACGATTTTATAATGCTTTGGTTACATTATCCCCAGACCGCATTTAGCGCAGTCGGAGGAGGTGGCGGCTGTCATGCACCCGATGCCATGTGCCTAGTTCGGATTCCCTCCCCCCCCCCCCCCCCTATGCCAATCAAGCCTTCCATCCCTCCGAGGTCGGTGAATTGGTACCAGATGAAGGATGAAACACTGAATTGACATCGTCCGGCCACCGTAACTTGTCTGGGAAGGACAAAGCCTGACTTCGTCGGCTGTCATTGTAAGGCCAAATACGCACTCAAATCACCTCTCGACATCCTGTAGAAGAAGAATGCGTATCGCATCCCAAAAGGGATTGAGTAACTCCATCGTTTATCCTTCATGCTTCTACATTATGTTCACATTCTCTAGAAATGCAATAACTCTTTGATCCAAGGTTGCTCACAAATTCCGCTGAATTGAAACTCCAGGGAATTTCCTAACTTCCGCAATTGTCATCACTGAGTCGAAAACACATCGATACTTTGAATCCGCCACTGAATAATCCATCCAACATCGACTAGCTGACGATGATTCATCGGTGAGTGGCGCAGTACAATTCGCTTGTGGAATAGTATGATGCAAACGTGAGTCACGTCCACTATGATTTGTTGTGTCGGAATTTAGCGATGCGAGCCACGAGATACAGGCAAGAGTATGAGCAGAGATAACGCACACACTTATCTATTACGGCAAGAATCACTATACATGCGAAGGACGGCATACATCCATGAAATAGCTGCTCAGAGGCTGACGTGGGAACGCTAGTCTAACAGTCTAGTTTAACAATTCGCTGGGATTGCATTCGTCTGCCACTCTCTGTTTGACAAACTCTGAAATTAGACCATAATCGCGAACGACGGAAATAGCGCCACAGATCAGACAACAGAAGAGAAAGTGAGAATGACGATATCACTAGAGGCAGATCTGCATCTACCTAAATAAGAGTTTGCTCCGTCAACCGTCGGAACGAACTGCCTATCCGTAGACTTCAGCAGGCAATTCGTTCCGATGAATTTCAAAAATGCTCTGTCTAGAGAAAACGCATATTCGATAGAGGAAAAACAATTTGACGTTGAACAATTCCTGCTTGGGTTGCGCCACTTATCCTGCTTTCACAGGAAATCGTGAATGCGTGAATTTAAATGCGCGCTGAAAAACGTGACTTGAAGTGGCCAGCCAGTGGATAAGGAGTGTTTAACTTGTTTCCTTCCCGAACAGGTCTGATATCAACTCAACCACAGAGGGAAATGGATATACTGGTTGCGCAAGGCGATACTGGAACCAATAACCTCAATGTGAGATGCTCGCTGGAATCGGCTCCTGCTCTTGCAGTGCTATAACACATCCTGAAACGCAGATAAACAAAGGATAAAGGACGGCGTTACTCAATCCCTTTTGGGATGCGCCACGCATTCTACTTCTATCGGATGAGGCGATTTGAAGCGTATTTAGGCATACAATGACTCGCGGTGGCCAGCCGATGAACGATTCAACACCCTATTCTTCCCAAGCAAGACTTGTACCAATTTACCGACCCCGGAAAGATGGAAGGTTGGTTGGCCTGGGCGGAAAATCCCAACCAAGAACCTGATGTGGGTGCACGCGACAACCGGCACCTCCTCTGACTGTGCTACGCTCAAAAAACATACAAATTTGTTTCGCTTAGGGACCGTGTTGTTACGTGAGGAAACACCTTAAAATTTGCACGTTTAGTTACACACTTCTATGCTTAGACATAATCACTGCACCATTCATTGTAGTTGAAGAAGCGCTTCGTTTCGATCATAAGATAAGCCAGGTTGCTGCAAAGATTTGAATGGTTCGAGAGGTTATCGCTACTTCTACAATAACACCAGAGATCATTAAAAGGGCCCTAGAACACTATATCGAGGGCAATGGCCGATATTTTGCTTCGAATTCTGACTATATGTCATTACAATCGTTTTTTGCTGGAGAGTTTCTTTTCCTCATTCTTCCGCCAGAAAAGGGAAAACGAAAGGCGCTGCGTCATAACTCAAAACTGAAAAAAAAAACGAAAAAACGGAACGCGGAAATGAGATAGTGCAGGTCCAGGGCTCCTATTCCAGACACTGTTTTAATAAGAAAGACATGACTGCGGAGCGGAGGTAAAAAAAACAGCAAAAAACCTGTGTCTCACCTATTGACTGAAAAATGGAGGTCGCTGAATCCATACGTACTGCAGCAAAAACTTGATGGTATAGAAACTATGAGAAGCTACCAGGTTGGACACTTTGAAGCACCATCTGCACATGCATTATGACGGAGCAGAATTATTCATAAAGACCCTGTTCTCGCTTAACAACAGCCTTCCGATCGTGTAGATAGCTTTCCAGGGCCCGATGCTGCACCTCCTGTATCAACTGTATCACCTGTCGTCCCGTTGATCATCGACTTGCTCGAGCGGGCGCCTGCAGCGTCTCTATTCGTCCCTGTCTCGTGCCAGAGTGCTCCAATGGATCCTCCTAGCTCGAGGGACACGAAGAGCCTCATATCGGTCGTGCAGGGCCTGATTAGGATCTAAATAGGGCGACTGGGTTCTGAGATATTTTGTGTTATACATTATTGTTGTGGCTACCGGACAAGGGTTTTCTGGTTTTCACACCTTTAACACGAAAATTTAGCATGTTTGGGAAGCAATGTTTTAAAAAATCGTAGAAGACTAACAGCTATTGTGTGCATTCAATCTTCGTGTGTTATCAAGCTGTTTTTAAGAACACCATCATTTTGACCCAACCATGAGAATTTTTTCTTGAAAGGAAGGAATACCTAGCTCAGGCGGCGCGCTTCGGCTACTCTAACACATTTTTTCGTTCTACTCTCTTCTATCCGTATCTTCCCCACCTGAAATCTTGTAGAGGTATCCTTCAGATTCTTGAAGACAAAACTCACTGTGCTGTAAGGGCTTATTACTCCTTAATATGAGGAGCTGACACAATGGCAATTATAATTATGAAGAGCAGAATGCCAAGGATATGCTGACATAATAGTAGTTGTGGGGCTCAAGACAATTCACTAGTGTTCTTAACAAGGATGCGAAATTCTGTTGTAGAATTTTTAGGCTCAGAGGCGCGGTAACGCAGTCGAAAGAGGCGATGGCTGTTGCGTGCACCCGATTCAAGGTTCTTGGTTCGGATCTCTCGCCCAGGTCTACCAGGCCCTACATCCCTCCTGGGTAGATGAATTGGCACCATACTCGTCTAGTAAGGACAAATCGCTGACTTGTTCATCGGTTGGCAAAATAGAAGAAACTGAACGGACAAGAGTTTTTGGTGGGATCGTGGTTTACAATAAGGAAATGTGGTCACCCGAGATGCTTTTTAGAACTGCGACAAAATCTCAATTCTAAATATATAAAAAATGAAAGTGAAGGAGGTTAGAGGGCAACGTCAAAGTGTGGAAGGTTATTTAAGGTCCGCATAGGTCAACTAATCCTTCTGTCCCTCCGGAGTCGATGAATTTGTTTCAGACTTGTTTGGGGAAGGACAAGACGCTGACTTGTTCACCGGCTGGCCACAAAAACTCATTGTGTAAACCAAACTACTTTCAAGGTATTCCGTAGAAGCAGAATGCGTGGCGCATCCAACAAGGGATTGATTAGCTATGTCCTTTATATTTTGTCAATAGTACTAGGTTGCTCTTGCATGTATAGCGAACTAATTCAAGGCTCAGGTCAACCAAACGTTCCACCCCAGAATGGGCGGTGATATCAGTTAGTGTTACTACATTTGTGTAGGAAGAACAAAACGCTGACTCATTCGTCGACTGACAGTTTAAGGCAAATTGGCATCACCATGGCCGGGGCAATCAGCTAATGTCACTATGTACATTTGTCTTGAGATGAATTGATAGCGGACTCGTCCGTGAAGGATAGATCACTGGTTTGTTTATCGACTGGCCTTTGCAAATCACTACATTGACCAAATACGCATTCAAATTGTCTCCACGGCGTCCCTTAGGACTTGGTTTACACTTGCACCGCTAAGCGGCGCGGCGTGATGGCCGTTATGGATATCGATTTTTCGCGCCGCCCGGTCGATATCTACTCCGACTGTGGTGCCGCGCCGCGCAGCGGCGCAACAATAAACCAGGGCTTAGGGTCATTCCAGAAGGGGTTCGACAACGCCATCCTTTATTATGTTCCCTTATTTACAGGACACCTTGGTAAGCGAAACAAACTTTTAGACAACTCCCCATCTCACGATTTAACGTTAGATTAGAATGCATGGCACACACTGAACAGGGATGACGAACGTCCGTCATTCGCCGTCATTCCACAGCCTTCCTCAATAGCCACACTCACTGTATGAAGTACGCCCCCGATCCTCTGCTCTGCTGTCACCTGGGAAGTGACATCGACTGCTCCTACTACAGGAAACTACGGCTTCCCAAAAACACATTCATAAGGGCGGCAGGGACTACTTCCGCTGTTTATTTCATGAAGCGTTACCCACACAAGTATTTTTATGACCGGTAGTCATTTCCTGTACATTCCTTTGAAACTGGCATTCAATCTGCTTCTCTGAAAAGAGATCTATGCAGTGTTCAGGAGGAAATGGAATTCTTAACACTTCTGCGATAGAAGCTTCTGCTTGTGAGATGATCTGGTACGTGTGGAGATTGCGCAAAGTAGCGCTCTAAGAGGTCACGATGTCTGCTTGATTAATTGTGTAAATGCCCTTTACATGGACAGAATCAATATGAGATTGCCCTCTTCTCGGCATATGTATTGATAAATCCTCGCTTTAGGCAGTAGGTTCTTGTATCTGAAAATTTAATACCTACGATGTATTCCGGTTAAGAAATAGGTTTCTGAAAGTTCTGTACCGCACTGCGATAGCATGTCTTTTCTGTCCTAAGTAGGGAAAGGTTATGTTACCGAGTGACCCTTTTTATTAACAAATGAAGAATTATAGTCAGCGCCGATCCAATCCTTTGTGGGATGTACCACGCATTATACTTCTACGCGAGATCGTAGAGGCAATGCTTATGACCTATACAGTAGGTTGCGTTGGACAGCCGATAAAGAAGTCAGGGGCTTATCCTTCTCAGACAAGTCTTGCTGCAATCTCCAATCCCGGAATGGAGTGGAACACATGGCCAGTGGTTGGCCTGGATGGGTATGTAGGACCTGAACCTCGAATCGATTCGCTGTGTGAAACAGCCAGCGCTTCCTCCGACTGTGCTGCCATATGTCATCTGCTCTGATAAATGGAAAGCTGAGTTCCTAACTCGGATTTGGAAACGGAGTAGGTAGAGAGCCGACTTCCGAGACACAATAGATAGACTTTAGCTTCACTCCTAGTCTAGGCAAAGCAAGCTTTCCATCATCGCGGGGTCGGTGATCTGGAAGAATATGCACACATGGAAGAAAATAAACACCGACTTGTGCATTGGCTGGTCACTGCACGCCATTGCACAAGTCGGCTCCACAACATCAAGAAGAGCCTGATCAGTCAGCACAACGGCTGCATTGCACAGGCGGACAGAAGGGCTTAGTCGCCCGTACAAAGCATATGAACCGACTAATCCGAATAATCGCCTGGCAGAATTCGATATGCATCCGTTAGCCGAAGAAGTAGTCGCTCTCGTCGCGTCTCGTCGCGGACTATGAACAAGCCCGCAAACACACAACATCATTCCTGTTTAGAAAGAGCACAGTCGTGCTCTTTCTAAACAGGAATGATGAATGCCGACCTTTACACTTTGATCCCTTATTAAAGTTCAGAGCGAAACTTCCTCTATGAATTAGATATTACAATTACGTATAAAAACATAAAGCGAGGTGTAGCGCAGCTGAAGCAGGCGCCGACTGTCGCGTGCAGCCGATTCCAGGTTCATGATTCGGATTTCCCGCCAGGTCAACCAAGCCCATCATCTCACCGGCGTCGGTGGACTGGTAACAGAACTGTCGATAAAGGACAATACACTGGTTTGCCTATCGGGTGATCGCTGTATGTCATTGTATCGTCCAAATGCGCACTCAGACAGTCTCCACGATATGCCGTAAAAGTAGAGTGCGTGGCAGATCCCAATTCGTTAACCCCGTTGTTTATTCTTCTATCCTTTAAACTTTAAAACAAAACTACCTCTATTCCATACTATAATTAGGTATCTAAACAGTAAACCTGAATGGCAAAAGTTGATCGTACTGTCAGGTCACTTGGATACCTTCCAGACGAAATGCCACTCTCCCGCTCCAATCCCTACATAAACACTGGATTCTTAGAAAACAAAGAAGACGTCTGATGATCTAGGAATAATAGTAGGACACTTGCTTTTTGTATGAAGGTAGAGGCGAATCAAAACATGTTTAAGTTGTTGTTAGCTGTCGTTGTTTTGGATGTTACTATCCTTTAAATAAGATTGTTGTGTCGTTGTATATCATGTTGTTGAAGAGCTATATAATAAAGACAATTTTAATTTTAATAAAGGATAACACAATAAATATTTAAACAATTTCATACATAGATTTACAACTAATTCTATTGAACCTAAATCACAGTCTTGACTCAATCAATAATATCCCGTCGAACTGGTGTACATGGCGTATCCCAAAGTAGGGTTAATTTACCCAATCTTCGCCGTTTATTCTTTCGCGTTTCTAATGGTCCCTTCTTGTTTTAAAGAAAGCCGAGCAGTTGTGCGGCATGTAACAGGTAATGAGGCCAAGGTAGAGTTGCCGTCATCGCTCACCTCATGCACGTGATGGCGGCCTGACACTAAAGAGATTACACCTACACAGAAGGCACGAGATGCTGCTGCTCCAGAGAATTAGCTCAACTCTGTCGCTGCAACGAAGCGCTGAAGACGGCGGCACAGTCGCTGCTCTCTACAGCTCGAGCTCAGCCGGCTCTCGGCGACCGTACGGCCGCGCCGATCACCCGGCCGGTAATTGCCGGCCATCTCCGGCTGGCGCCCATGCTGGTGCGGATCTCCTCGGCTGTCAGCAGAGCAGCGCCGCCGTCTGCCCCTCGCTGTCCGACTCCTTATCCTCACCCTCGTGGCCCAATCCCCGAGCAAGCGGCTAATTACACGCGCCGCGGCTTGTTTACGTGCGGACGGTCAGCCGGGTAGCCATCGATTCCCGCAAAAGCTGTTTGCACGCCTCCTGGCACGTCCCTCATATTCATCCGCGATGGGACTGTGTTTCGATGGAGCACTGGGAGGGGCTACAGGAGATCTGGACACACACTAGAGCAGCTCGCTGAAGGGTGGTCGCACAGGGTCCGAAGTCTGCGGATTTTGCCGCCGAGTCACGTGAGAGTCGATGTGCGCGCTCACTCTCGCCGTCTGGCGCCCCTCGTTCGATCCGCCTCAAATGGGCGGGAGCCTTGGCCATTGTCATCCCTATATTCGTTCGCAGCCGGGCCTCCGGAATTGTCACTTCTGCTCCGGAACTTGTGCCGAGCTGTCTTTCCTACTTCCGGTGTGACCTCAATTCATCCTTATTTTTTGAAACTTCCTTGCAGCTGCGGGGCCGGGCTTGCTTCAATCTGCGTGCGCGCTCACTGTGGCCGAGCGCGGCGCCCCCCTTTACCATGACGTTGCCATCCGAGCATTGACATGGCAGTGTCAGTCTAACATGTTCGTCGGTCTATGTTGCCGTCTTCAGTTCTTACTTTTGTTTGAGCGCTTCGGCACTTTCGGATTCGCAGTCAAGTACTTAGCCGGAACACCTTCGAAGTTTCTTTGTATCCTATCCGGGCAGCCGGCCTTTTGCTTTCGTTGTCGGGTAGTGTCAGCTGTGGCAGCACTTAAGCATTCTCATTTTTCCTCTTTAGTAACCAGCCTACTAGCTTCCATACTCGCCACTCGTCGTCATGGCTGACAATAAGGATGAGCTTGTCCAGAGAGCTAAGCTTGCTGAGCAGGTATCCAGTTAGGTTATTCACCTGTGTTGGGACTCTTGTGATATCTCTGGGATTTAGGCGGAGAGGTACGATGACATGGCTCAGTCCATGAAGAAGGTCACGGAGTTGGGGGCTGAGCTCTCAAACGAGGAGCGCAACCTGCTCTCTGTTGCATACAAGAACGTTGTTGGTGCGCGTCGGTCCAGCTGGAGGGTCATCTCATCGATTGAGCAGAAGACCGAAGGTTCTGAAAAGAAGCAGCAAATGGCTAAGGAGTACCGCGAGAAGGTTGAGAAGGAGCTCCGTGACATCTGCCAAGATGTTCTGGTGAGTTCATCTCACTTAATTCTGTGTCCGTCGTGGTTGTTTCGTTTTTTTATAGTGTCCTTTCAGAATTTGCTCGACAAATTCCTCATCCCGAAAGCCGGCAATCCTGAATCGAAGGTCTTTTACCTGAAAATGAAGGGCGATTACTACAGATACCTCGCTGAGGTTGCATCCGGCGAGGACCGCAGCTGTGAGTTTTGGAGTGACAGTTTGTGTTGTGCTCTAACATGTGGCAGCCTAATTTTGAACATGAAAGCGATAGTGCCCCGGCGGATGGCCGCGATTGGGAGAAACTTTTGAGTAAAAAGGATGTCACTGTTGAGCGCTGTCCCTGTCCCTGGTTAGGTTTTTGATTATCTTGTGATTGCAGCGGTAGTCGACAAGTCCCAGCAGTCCTACCAGGAAGCTTTTGACATCGCCAAGGACAAGATGCAGCCCACTCACCCCATCCGCCTCGGCCTCGCTCTCAATTTCTCGGTGTTCTACTACGAGATTTTGAATGCCCCTGATAAGGCATGTCAGTTGGCGAAACAGGTGATTTTTTTATTCAATTTCTAGCAGTGGCGAGTATCGGTCAGAGCAGCTACGCGGAAGCACTCGAGATTGCGAAAGAGCATTTGGCGACCACTCATCCTGTCCGCCTTGGCCTTGCTTTGAACTACTCTGTGTTTTTCTATGAAGTTGCCTCAAGCCCAGATAGAGCTTGCCAACTAGCCAAACAGGTGTATAGTATTCAGTTGTATATAACGCTTCCTGAAAAACCTTGTTTGTTTTAGGCCTTCGATGACGCGATCGCGGAGTTGGACACCCTGAACGAGGACTCTTACAAGGACTCGACGCTGATCATGCAGCTGTTGAGGGACAACCTCACTTTGTGGACCTCCGATGCCGCTGCCGATGACCAAGACGCAGGAGAGCAAGGCGAGGGTGCTAATTAAGCACATGTGATCTGATTTATTTTAACATTTGTTCGATTTAAATGTATAGAAGTAAATCTCTTAGTTGTCGAACTTGTCCTTACTTGTGTAGTGCTATTTGTGGTCACATGATGCTTGTTACGGCCCTAATAAGCTTGAATATCTATGCATGGGTCCATCGTACGTTTGAACATTCGACATGCATACTCGGCTGTTTTTGATTTATTTTCCAATTTTATACGATTTTCTCAATATACGGATGTGTTTGAGTCTGTTAATGCCTCGTGCAATTCGTGAGATTGTGAGTGCATCATCTGTTGTGCTCTCCTGGCTTTTCGCTACAATAAAAGTGCAGCAGAGGGAGGGGTTGGACGTGAAGGTTCGGATCCGAGGAATTTGTGGTTTGCAAAACTGTCATGGATCGGCGGGTGGTTGTGTGATTTGTGGGTTCCTGACTTCAAAATGGTCAAGAGTAAATCTAGTAGTAAAGTGGCTTCAATTTAGTACATGGCGTGGACGGCGTCTACTATGCATATGCTCTGTCTGTTGTCTTATGTCTATGTCCATTGTCCCTTGTGAAGAGGAACGCGTATGAGGCTACCGGACACCACGAACTCTGCCATCTTGCCCTCTTTGGGGAGTTCACTGTTGTTTCTGTTTCGTAACAATGCCAAGAGTGTGGTCCCGCCCTCAGGGTAACGGCAGAGGAACTGCAGGGGATGGTTGGGGATGCCCGCCCTTTTCCTGGAGTGCGGTTCGCTGAGGCGGGCGCTCGGGTTAAGCGATGCTCATGGGCGTGACAATGCTGGGAGGTCGCTTATGATGACTATTCGTACTACTGCGGTAGAGTATCACTTCCACCTTTCGATACCTCCATAGGAAGTCTTCGTAGGGCAAACCGAGCTCTACCTCTCGACACAGGCTGGTCTAAACCTACTTTTCCATTTGCTAGGAGTGGAGGGCCAACGGTGAATGTGGTATGTCCGTAATCGACTGCTGTAATAAGTACCGGGAAGGAAGTTGTCAAATTGCTTTGGATGATTCAACGAATATTGAATCGCAGGTTCCTTTCGTTGAATCCTAGATGGAGTCCTTTGATAACTTCTTACTTTCTTTCGTAGGTACGTGAATGCGGCTAATGTTCTCACACGCTGGGTAGTTACAAAAGAGACTTCTCCGTGGATGGATGGGAGCATTGCGGTTTTTTCCCAGAGTGTCCGTCGTTCCACGTGCATTCTATAGCTAATCTACGCCTGCATTAGCGAGCAAGTGTCCTGGGGTATTGGTTGATGAGAGCAGAGAAATGCAATATCAAGAGGATGGAAGAGGATTTTGCATTCGGTTGTGCTGGTACAGTAACTTCCCCTTGTTTAGATATTCTTTGAAAAGAATGCTTTGCAACAAACCAAATGGGCGGAGACATGCTTTCGATCACGGTCCATTTTTGGTGTTAACATTAAGAGGGCTGGTGTTCGCACCACCTTCAAAATTGATTGCAGCGTCAGTAAATTCGAAATCTAAAAAAGAAAATAAACTTCAAGCGCATATGAAGTCACAATGGTGGGTTGTCGTCCATGACAGGTACCCTTAATTTTGTCTGCGAAGAATATAGCAGTACATCGTGCAATTTCTGTTATATTTGAGTGGAGGGTGTCAACGAGTAAAGTGACTACTGTTGCGTTAAGATGATGATGTACATTACAGTAGCTCCGTGAACCTTGGTCATGTCAATTTCGAGTTGTTTTCGGCAGAGTGGAGTGCAAATAGGCTCGGGAGCAAGGGGGATCACCATGTACGACAGCCCTATACACCGTTTTGTACGCAACTAAAAATTTTTAAATTGCAGCACAGTGAGCCAAGCCATTTCTGATGTAGTTAGACATACATGTGCCTTCTTACCAAGGCGGATAACCACTGAGTAGAGTACAAGGTGACCCCACCCCCCCCCCCCCCCCTCCTCCGTAACCGCTTTGTGCTTTGTTTCCTTGCAGTCATTTGGATAAGATTTGGTGCCGACACCTGCAAAATTTCTGATGTGATATATTGAAGGAGAAATGTATTTCATCAGTCTACTTCAATCCACGGACCTGCTTCTTATAGCGCTATCAATGTCCTTCACCGAGTTTCGCTAAATGGGCATCAAAGAGCTGAAAAGTGCAGCGCAGAACGGATGGTATCAGTAACGACGTGTTAATTGCAGTTGTCAGATCAGTGATCCCGACGAAGGGCTATTCATGAGTAAAAGTTTTAAGCAGTGTGGTTCGGCTAGATAGACTTCTCGGCATGTCTCACCAGCCCTCTGCTTGACGGATCCCATGGGATGCTCATACGACTAGTTCGGCAGCGTCTAGGGTTGCAAGAGTTCGAGAAAGGGCAACACGGCAAAACACAACCTGGCGTGCAAAATAACATTGGCACGATGCCATTTCTAACACTGCGCGGTGTTGTACAACAGTTATTTGAGACTGCCGCCGAGGTGTGCAGAAAAGTAGTAAACAAAGTGGACAACTCCGCTCGCGCCGCTGTCTTTTGAAATGCGTCAGTGGAGACATACACTGCTTGTGTTGCAGGAGGCAAGGGTCATGATAAAAAATTATCTTATCAGCCTCATTCTTCCTAAATTTGATAAGGTGATAACGTCTTCAACACATATACGAGTGCGTACTGTGTATTCTGAGCGTTTCCAGGATACGTAGACGATCTTTTGAGCTTCTTGTGCTTCTTGTTAAATTCACTTCAGCTGATAACGTCAGTGCCATGACTGTGGAATAAGAATAGCAACAAGAGTGGTAGCTGTGCCATCCCTTATCGCTTAACGCTGTCAAACGACATAAAAACTCGACTGCAGTTCGCATTTTAGTCATTGTGACCGTAAAAGAGGCACAGTTTAGCAACGACCGAGATTAGTCGTAGTAGAACGAGGTTTTTACCCTGTGGCTAGTCTGTTCTTGTGTACTGCACAGTCAGCAGAATCAAACACAACGTCATAGAATGGAGCAGTTCAAAAGATACACGTTTAGAAAATGGTACACTTTGCATTTACATTACAGTCTTGCTCACGGAAGCCTTCTAGTGATATTCACTAGAAGGTCTTACAACGATGTTTTAAGGAAACTACACAGAATCAGGCAGACTTCACACTGGAATTTCATTTTTATACATGTATGCTGTAGTCGGCCCATGAAACTGTCTCTTGCAAGGCGGGAAAATAACTAAACTCCAATTCATATGAAAAAGTCGGTATCTCACTGGTTTGTCGAAAATTAGGGGTGCCGACCACGTAATACGCTTCGCAGACCTCCGCTAGACGAGAGCGGTCACCGACTGCATACCTCGGGATGTCCAGAGAACACCAGGACGCCCACCAACGCATTGGTCGGATTTCTTCGTGAAAGCCCATAACGAACGATATGACGCTCTTCGTGTCCCTCGAGCGAGGAGGATCCATTGGAGCACTCTGGCACGCGACAGGGACGAATGCGGACACTGCTAGTGCCCGCTCGAGCAAGTCGATGATCAACGGGACGACAGGTGATACAGGCGAGGCGGATTGCCAGAAGCCTCGACTAGCGATTTGCTTTGAATTAAATTGTAAGAACACTCCGTACCGCTACAGTTTTAAAAAATCTGGATCTAAATAAGCTTCAGAACCGGGCCCACCTGAAATTTCATCCTATTATATTTCCGTAATCGAGTAATTATTAGTAACGGAGGTATTTTCGAAATGCGTTTTAGTATCTCGCCTTTCCCTATTGTTTGCGAGATCATTTCATTTTCAGTTGCTTGTTCTTTCAGATATGTTTTAGAAAGATGCTTACTTTGGTTGTTTTTCCGTTTTTTTTTTCGGGGTTGGATCTTTTCTTAAACTTGACGATGCGTACAACGCGATGCGCACCTTCGAGTGCAATAAATTAATTAATTAAATAATAGGATTGATGAGAGGAGATGCTGACTCAATTATAGAATCATCCACGTAAAAGAGAAAGATGGCTACTCATCTTCAGCTGGCCATATAAACTAAAAAGTTATTTTTCAGCGAGTCATATAGAGAAAATCCTTATCCCTCAATTGGTTTGAAGATGTGTTTATTTCTTGCCAAGTCGGTAAACCCAAGGAGTAGGGGGTCACAATGGGATACGCCGCAGCACGGGTTTGGGTGTCTTTTACGCCCGCGTTGCGTATGCATCCAGTGGAGCGCAGGTGGGTAAAGGGTTGACTCGTGCGAGGGGGTCAGGGGTTTGGTTCCTCTGCGCTGCTGCATTTTTGCATTTCAACTGATTGGTTGAGATTTGTGGGATTCTGACGTCTATACCATTTTCAGACATTTTCTGCGCATTTTTCCAGCGGTACGTTGTGGTATTCAACATGGTGATGCATAAATGTTCAGCACCAGTGATACACAGGTACAAAGTGTATGAAGCAGCACTGGGCACCTTACGGGCAACGTATAAAGGCTACAGGCTCCTCATAGTCTGTTTCCATACATGGACCAATGACCTCGGGAAAAGCCATCCTGCTCGGATTTTCAAAGGAGACCACGTTGTGACGTCAGTGGTGGTTCTAATGAGAAACGAGGTGTGCGGATCCCGCAAATTAAGCTAAATGGCACCGATACATTCTTTCCCTCATGTCTGCCTGTCACCTGGAAATCAGAGGTCTGCTGAAGGTTTTCTAGAACCTAACACCAACATTGTCGTGTCGTGTTGTTAGTTGATCCCTCCCCCATGACGCTCCGCAGAAATAGAATGCGTGATGCATCCGGAACACGATTAACGTTATTTTTTATCTTTAGCTCTACAGGAAATCCAGACTTTTGCGACAGCAGCAGCTTAGCTGCTTCCAAGCTTCTTATGATAAGGATAAAGGACGGCGTTACTCAATCCCTTTTGGGATGCGCCACGCATTCTACTTCTACGGGATGTCGTGGAGGCGATTTGATTGCGTATTTGGCCATACAATGACTTGCGGTGGCCAGCCGATGAACAAGTCAGCGCTTTATCCTTCCCAAACAAGTCTGGTACCAATTCACCGACCCCGGAGGGATGGAAGGCTTGGTTGGCCTGGGCGGGAAATCCGAACCAGGAACCTGGTATCGGGTGCAGGCGACAGTCGGCGCCTCCTCCGACTGCGCTACACGCGCCCTTATGATATGGATAAAAAAGGATGACGGACGGCGATATTTAATCCGTCTGTGAAATGCACCACGCATTCTACTTCCAGTGGATGTCGAGGAGGCAATTTTGATGCGTATTTGACCTCCAGAATGGTCTGCGGTGGTCAGCCGAAGACAAATTTTATCCTTCCCAGACGATGTGGTACCAATTCACCGACTCCTGAGAGATGAAATCCTTCGTCTGGCTGGGAAATCCGAACCAGGTACTTGGAATCGGGTTCACGTGACAGCCGGTGTCTCCTCCGACTGTACTGTCACGAGCAAGTAAAACTAGTAAACTGTAAAAATCTTGAAAAAATAAATAAAAAAAGCAATTTGTAATACCGAACTGTAATGCATATTTGGTAATTTGTTTAGAAATACGATATCAACAAGAAGGTTTTGTTCTAACAAGACGTGTAGCCAAAAAATGCCCACCGTTCCTGCACAAAGCTATCTGCAGCCAAAGTTGGAATTTTTGAAAATTGGGAGAACCTGGAGAAAGGCTTAAAGCTCGAAATTTGTCAATGAACGATTTATCGGGTTGCGCTTCGTTACTGCAAAACTGAAGTTATATTCCTGAAGCTCAGGGAAACAACGATATAGGGAACTTTCAGTAAAATTCCAACTTTGCAGAACTCCGCTTCTTCTCCAGAACTTCTTGGTGAATTATCCGCTACAAATAAGCACTTTGTAATGAGAACCACCATCCGCTTTAATTCGCAGATACAGAAAGGCCAATCAAACATAAGTTGTTTGGTACGATGTAATGATTAGTTAGTTCTGCAAAATTCGCTGTACTTAGGTTCACTACGGATTGTCGTCGTCAGGGAAGGACATTCGCAGAAGGTGCGCTTCTCGCTCCCAGTTTTCATTCAAAAATGTGGAAGAGGATAAAGGTGTGCATTGATTAATCTGTGTGGGTGATGCACTATGCATTTTTTTCCAACATAACACCTCGGGAACGGTTTGATGCTGATTTGACTTAAACAGTCAGTCGACGAATGAGTCAGCGTTTTCTTCTCCCTACACCAATGTAGTACCACTAACTGGTATCACCGACCATGGTGGAGTATGTAGAACGTTTGGTTGACCTGGGCCCTGAATCAGTTTGGGATACATGTAAGAGCACCTTCGATTGCTCAGTAATAAATCAGGAATGATGTACGACGTTGATCATTCTTTTTTTGGATGCGGAACGCATTCTACTTCCATGGAATGCCCTGAACGCGGTTTGAATGCGTATTTGGTCTACACAATCACTTGCAGTGACCAGTCGATGAACAAGTCAGTGTTTTGCCCTTCTCCAGACACATCCGAAACCAATTAATTCATGGACACCGAGGGACAGAAGGCTTACTTGACCTGGACGGGAAATTGGAACCAGAAACCTGGAATCGGATGCACGCGAAGACCTGGGGCCGGATTCATCAACGACTTACAGCAATTTAACAGAGAAAATTACAGCCGAAATCCCTGATAGCGCTGCTTATCAAGCGATATGGCGAGCGATAAGCCGTGTTATCTGAAATTTCCGCTGTGAATTCTCTGTTAAAGTTATGTAAGTCGTTGATGAATCCGACCCCTGCACCTCCTACGACTACCCTACCATGTGTGCTATGATGCAATATCAACTACTTATTTGCCGCATACTGCAAACGATGCAGTTTATATACTGCAAATTAGACAATTTACCCCCACCTTCAATATCCTCTCACACCAGTGGCATCACTATCTAACTTCTCCTTCACCTTCATTTTTTTAATATTCAAAATTGAGTCTTTGACGCAACTATAAAATAAGATGAAATCTCGAGTTGCCGCTTTTCCTTATTGTAAACTACAATTCCACCAACAATTTTTGCCCAATCAAATTGTTTACTTTACGAGGGAGTCGAAAATGACCGAGACCTTTCATTTGAATGCCACCTCTATCAGACCACCACTACGGAGGGCAGGTTGGAAATCAGGGCGCTGTGGCGGTCAGATAGAAGTTTTATGATGTGCGGAATTCTTATCCTCATACGGAAAGTTCCTATTCCTCATACAAAATGAGTAAATAATGACAGGTCCAGCACTTTTCTAGGCGTGACAGTTACTCGGTCTGTGTCAAAATCGATAGATTTCTCTTTAAACGATTTAGCAGAGCTCGCTAACACTTGTTGTGACCTAGAAAACCGCATAAATTCTAGCATATTTATGAGAAGAAGCTAGGTGCTGCTAAACCCTCAAACCTAAGCATTTCGACGAGAGTTCTTATAGAATAGTAACTACTTCGCTTTCTAGGCAGGTAGACTAACTTTAAGACTGAGCAAGATCGATCCTCATCAGCTGTGTATCGTGACACAGACGAATTCCTTTTTAAGCTCGGCGAGTCATCCGTCTGGGGGACAGTGTTCTACGAGTTCGACGGATCGTTGTGGAACTACGGAATCCACGACCTTATTTTTAATTTATTCATTTATTCGAAAACGTATTGAAATTGCGTTGAAAACAGCTATTTGTCCTATTAGGTAATGCAAAATAGTTCATATCCACTAAGGACAATAAAACGCTAATGGAAAAAACAAACAGGGACGAAAACATTTTTTTCACTTGTTCCAGCTAATTAGCTAGTGGTGATCCTCACTACATATCATCCATGTACCTCCTCGTTTCCTCATTTCCTTTCATCATTCTAAACTTTCCTCATCCTTGCAGTCTTTTTTCATCTTCCATGTTTCTCATCAGTTCTGCGGTTGCCCTATGTTCTTGACAGGCCTCTCTAAACATGCTAGAAACTGTGGAGCCATATTTGACTAGAAGATGAGGTTTGAGATGTGGCTAGTCATACGCCTTTATTCTACGACAATGCGACGACTGTGCATGTTATACAGCAGAATTTGGACACGATCTTTTATTTTTTTTTACTGTTATTCTCTGCTCGAAGTCTACAATGAGGGCGCACCCTCAGCCTTCCTCACAACGCCCATTTAGATAATGTGCCCAAAATCTTGTGGTACTAAAGCACTAAACACGCTTGCGTACTTATCCCATACATCTTAGGCGGGCAGCTGCTTTTACTGCGGCTAGGGCAAAGCTAGAAGACATGAAAGGGGTACAAGCTGGAGCTTTCCCTCTGGACGTGCGACCGTTACTCTTCTACCCTCCTTCCATCTGTGTGCAACTGTCCATATCATAATTTCTGAGCAGATAAGCTGAGTTCTGTTTCGTTTCCATTCAGCTTCTTAGTGCTCCTCTCAACATGTGGGAAAGAACTGCAACAGAATCACCAAGAATTCTGATTTGTTTCTGCCTCGTGCCAGCTTCATTTGTGGAGTACGTCTTCCAACACAGCTCCAATGCTACTCTTTGCGTTTTCTCTGCCGCTGTGTGGAGGTTGTAGAGCGCCACGCCCCTTCCCATCTGTTGGGTGTGCTCGAGGTCGAGGTGTCCTGACGCTGACCTCAGTGTCACGATCGCGTTACGAATTGGAAGACGGCTGGCGATTCGCGCGCGCGGTTCTGCCGCCGCCGTAATGTGCCAACGTTTGCGCGGGAGTCAATGGAACTGCCGCATGCGGGGTTAATAATGGAGAATCGTGTGATGCAGATTATTCGGGATTTTAAAATATTTGCATAGTTGCACTGCAAACTGGATTACTAAATAACGTAAGCTAAATAGGTAAGCCTTGTAAGTGGTATTAAGATTTATTTATTTATTTATTTATTTATTTATTTATGCAAAGACCTGTCATACAATACACGTGGATAAAAAGAAATCAGGACGTCTCAAACATGAGGCTAAAACATTCCAAGTGCGACTGTCAATGAATCTTGGCATGGTCCTGTTAAGATGAACGTTGATATTAACGAATATTTTATTTATTTTGCGCACCCAACATTCGTTCAAGGAACATACTGAAATAATATCGAAAAAGGCTGATCGAATTGTGCACGGCCTCTTCAAAAGTTTGCGAACAAATTCAATACAACACCTAGTAACTGCTTAAATAAACGAATAAACGATATCAACGTTCATCTTAACATGAGGCTAAAGCATGAATGGTTGCCAAATGAAATATAACATTAATTAGCTCAAACAGACAAATTGCGAGCAATAAATCTTCATCTTTGCCTTTATCCACTAGTAGGTGGACATGTTAAAACGTTAGAACAAACAAACGAAGCAACCGAATTCAATCAATCCCATCTCTCTAATTGTATAGTCCTTCGTTATCGAAATTTTGTAAGATATTTTTAACCTGATAAAAAACCTGATATCAGAATGGAGAAATCTATGAAGGAGACATAAAGCTATGAATAGATAAGACATATGAACCTAACAAATATGACAACAGCAAAGCGAAGCAATACGGCACTTTCCGCTAGTTAGATAAGAATGCAGACTAAAGAAGGACAAGAGAAGAGCTGCACGGAGGGATAACCAGCTTTTCGAGGAGATTTTTAAAAGCACTAGGCCACATTCCTAGGCGGCCATTAGCTATTAAGGTGTTGAACGCAGCGACAGCTCTATTTGAAAAGAACTTCAACCTGGTATTAGTGCGAGAAGCATGAGTCGCAAGTTTATGCTTGCCACCTCTGGGGCCGGATTCATCAACAATTAAACCCGTGGGTATGCGGAGTGTAGGGGATAGAGGTAAGATAAGAGTCAGGTAGAGATAAGGCAGGAGTCAGAGACGCAGGCTTCATCGTGGGTATCTCTACCCCTTATACCCACGGGTAAGTCGTTGATGAATCCGGCCCCTGGTTCTAGACTGACTAATGGTAAAGAAGTTTTGAGAGCTAATGGAGGTCATATCGGTGAGGATTTTAAAGGCCAACAAAAAGTACATTATCCGCCTATAACCTAGACTGGTTAAACCTAGCTGCAAACGCCTTTCCTTGCCGTTATGAATGTGACTATAATGGAGTCGCCCACTGCAGCGCAACACTAGCTTCCTGGTAAAGTTGTTTTGGACATTCTCCAACACTGTAATGTCATTTTTTCCGAGAGGGATTGAACACTGAGGTGCCGCACTAAACTATTGGCCGCACATAAATTTTGTACGTTTTGATAAGTATATGAGAACCTTTCGTTTTGAGTGCTTTGAACAGATTATAGGTTCGAGCGAGGGCTATAGTTACTATAGAGTTGCAGTGACTTGAAAAACTCAGATTCTCGGTGATTATGAAGCCCAGGTCTCTGATTTCGCTAACTCGATTCAGCTCCACATCACCAATTTTGTATATGGGATCAGTTTAACCGGTGCCCAAGGAGGGCAGCCGTTTTATTTACTGCAAGGGGCAAACTGTGAGAAGAGGACCAAGCAACCATGTTATCGACAGCAAGTTGCAGGGCTTCCAGATCGGTTGCACTTTTCACTACCTGAAATGACTTAGGAACCGGCAGCAACATCTGTGTAACACATTCGGACTAACCAAGCAAGCAGTTGAGCTCCCTGATATTCCTATACATAGGTGAGGAAGCGTGATCTAGCCTGCGTCCTTACAACAGAGACATAGATTCTCAATTTCCCTCTCCTATTTCTAGACAGTGGAGACTTGAAGAATAGCAGTGGGTCAACTACAATTGTTTTAGTGGAAATTTTTAACAAAATGAGCAAATCAGCTTTTTCTTCTGGAACACAGGCTAGGTAGACCAAGCACTCTTGCTCTAGTGGATCCGTTCGGCAAGTCACAATAATGAGGTCCATAGCGTCTCATGAACAGCTTGCGCGTATAATTGTTCTGAACGCTTTCCAACAAACCGATCTTCTTCTTTTTGGTAGGATTGAAGACGGTTATGCCAAATTGTGCAATGGGCGTCACGTAAATTTTCCAAGCTCGTAATAGGTCACAAGATTAGTATATTAGGCTTAGTTGGCCGCAGGAGGGAGCGTATTTAGCGGCCAACTAATCTGCGATTTTAACGAATTAACGGAGTTTCCCGTTAAAATCTGCCTTAACGATTAAATGAAATTTTCTAGGAGTATAACGAAATTTTTAAAAGGACTTTTCTTACTAGGGTTACCGTTCTTCTTCCAACCTTTAGTTCTGTTGCCGTTTTTCAGATTTCCCTATCAGAAATGTGCCTGGAAAGCTATAAATTTTTAACAAGAATCTAAAAAAACGGATCTATAGTGCAGCCGTGACTGGCACCAGGAATTCGCTCTCTAGTCCTCTTATTCAAAGGAATTGTCACTCAAACCCATTAGTCAGCTAAAACTTGCATTCGATCCAAGATGTAGCTCTAAATTAGCTGTTCGGAAGAAATCACCACAAAGTAGCTCTGAATTTGGTGGAGAGCCCTTATCCGTTGAGGCAGCCAAGGCTGATGCTCAGGCAAATTCAGGAGAGAAATGAAGTCGACATCAAAGCGTCCCATTAAGACGTCAACTTGTAGACGTTTCAAAGCAAACTATATACATTTTACTGCAAACTGGACGCTTGGCAATTAGAATGGACAGCTTCCAATTCAAACTGACACCGTCTGAGAAGGTACAAATAAACTTTGATTTGAAAAATTTAGTATGCATTTAGAAACACTAAACCTGTGCGGTTTAGTGTACAGTTGACGGGGTGGTAGCGCAGCTGGAGGAAGCGCGGGCTGTCGCACTAAATCAAGGTCCTCGGTACGGCTCCTGCTCGGTCCAAATAAGCCTTCCATCCCTCGAGGTGAGTTAGTATCAGCCTTGTTAGGAAAGTATAAAGCACTGATTTGTCTATCGGTTGGCCACTAATGGTGTAGGCCAAATATGCATTCAAATTGGCCCCACGACATCCCGTAGGATAGGATGCGTGGCGCATCCCAAAACGGATTGGCTAACGCCGTCCATTGAACTTTTTATTCTTTCATTTTATCAAACATTATGAATCTTGAATAGAAACGTTTTCAAGAGCCGGTTGTCTAAACAACACAGATCACCGAACATCACTCTGTTACAGAATTAATCCAAGGAATGGATATAATGAGAGCTCCTGCAAGCAAATCACTATCAAACACTAGCCGCTAAGAAACTCCAGACTGCTAAGCTTTTGCGCTAATTAACGACAGTGCTCCAAATTCCCAGAATGCCAGGGTCATTAATAATCAGAGGAAAATTTATGACCGAGTTTGCGCTGGGTAGCGATGCCTTTTAGCTGAATCCAATTGCTCCTATTGCAGGAAGGACTATGAAGAAGCGCAGTTGCCTTCGGTGAACTTGCACATGAGCTCGCCCTCCCAGTACGACGTCTCCTTTGTTCCAGTTCAAACGCTAGCGCCGTACGGTGTCGCCGCGGAAGCTAGGAGCGCGCGAAACGACAGCCGGCTCCCTTCAATTCGTGAACGTGATTCCGACCGCGAGTTCGGTGTCACGGCATTCCGATCACGAGAGCACTTAGCAGCCGAAAAGGCGGGCCTTCCTGCTACCTACCGAGGGTGCCACTAGATGCCAAAGAGAGATTGCTGAAGACGTACATGAAAGTATGATAGTTAAGTGCTGCAAAGAAGAAAAGCCACAATCCTCTAGTCATGACAGGGGAGAGAGTTACCGCGAATCGAGCACATAGAATTTGGCCGTCATTTCCCGTCATGGTGGAAATTACAACACGGTATCCTCATGTAGTATCCTTTTATCCGTAATCTTCTTGTAGACATCAAGATGGCCCATAAGCATAAGGCTAGAGAACAAAGGACGGCGTTACTCAATCCCTTTCTGGTATGCCTCACGCATTCCACTTCTACGGAATGCCGTGGAGGCGACTTCAATGCGTGTTGAGCCATGCAATGAATGACTTGCGGTGGTGAGCTGATGAAGAAATCAGTGTTTTACCCTTCCCAGACAGGTTTGCTACCAATTCACCTACTGCGGAGGGATGAAAGGCCTTGTTGGCCGGAGAATGGCAGGAAATCCGAACCAGGAACTTGGTATCGGGTATACGCGACAGCAGGCACCCCCTCCGACTGAACTACAGAGGCTCATAAGTATTCCAACAACAAAAAAATTAATCGACCATTTTGGTAGGAATTTGTCAGTTGCATTGAACTGTGCAACCGACATTTAACACATATCTCGAACTATACTCCTTACAATGATCATGGCTCTAACTACTTCTATTAGAGAGTAGTGCGCTCTAAAACTACCGACTATCTTCTGGTCCGCACCCTTCCCCCTTCTGTAATCGCCAAATCTTTGAATATACATCGCTGAGTATTCCATATCAGGGTAGTGTGAAGGGTGCTCCAAGGATTTCACCAAAGTGAACACTCAATTAGTACGAAACATGTAGAACAAGTTCACTTCTCAGGTGTGAGCATAACGTGAGTACGTAGCACAATATATCTATCACCTACAATACCGCCCCTAATTCGTGTACAATATACATTGGATCCGATCGAAAATCTTCGGATAATTGGATGATTCGGATAAGGGCAATTTTGACGCCCTCGGATTTTTGGATGATCCGGATAACGACAATTCCGCGGACACCGGATTTTCGGATGATTGGGATCGGGATATCGGAATCGGATATCCGAAAATGATTCATTTGATACAATGGATCCTATCGAAAATCTTCAGATCATTGGATGATTCGGATAAAGATGATTTTGCAGACCTCGGGTTTTTGGATGATTCGGATAACGACAACTTCGCGGACACCGATTTTTTTGGATGATTCGGGTCGGGTTATCCGAATCGGATATCCGAAAATGATTCATTCGAATTCAATGTATAGTGTACAATCGACGCTTTGCGACAGATTTTTCCGTCGCATACCTTCGCAGTCACACAAGTTCGTTCATGTCCCTTTAAAATAAAACGTACATCATACGATTCCTCGGAATGTTAAGAAGTGAATTTTGTTAAACAGTGACCTAGTCGTAGACAGCCTTCCTTGGAGCGATCGTTTCACCACTTTCCGAAGTCCACGCTGGTGTTTCCTCAGGAATTTTAAAAATTATATTTGTATTATCAAATTCGTCTCCTGTATGTGTGGCCGTCAGAAAGATAACAAGTTCCACAAAAATAACTGAAAACTGGATTTGTTCTGCAGCAAATACAAGAAGCTTTTTTCCACATTTTGGCCTTCATTTCGCCTGCCAGCGGTCTCTCTCATATCAAACTGACCTAGGCAATGTATGGAGGAGCGTGCTTTCTAACACTTTTGTCACAAGAACCCTCACAACATCAACAAATGGCCAAGTTTTATAGCTTTAAACCCTTGTCTTTTTCTGTTCAGCAAGTGATTTCTACACATTTAACGAACTATAACTTCTTAGGGAATATAGATCCGGAGTTAAGCATGCTTCCATCTATTCTCTTCGGAGGCGGCTTCAAGGCGCTGGTCATAGAGAAATTCACTCCCCTTTTAGTCTCTATCTTCAAGCATATTTATCTAGATAAAAATCCCGATTTTGATATTTGATATTTATTACATGTGTACCCATGTGTACAATGGCTAAAAAGAAAAACTCAAACACAATACGAGTAACAAAACAACCACAATAGGCTAATAAACAAAAACCCGTGGTCTGGTAGGAATGGAAAGGAAAGAATTAAGCTACGGTAATCAGCAGACTCTAGTCGGAGGGTTTTCCTAACGAATTACCTATAAGCGGGAACAGAAAGAAAAATAGTGGACTTTTGAAGCGCAACGTTTTGAAGCACAGAGCCCGTTCGGTTTACAAAAAAGTGCTGCCTAACGGAGGAACGTGCCTTTCCATAAGAAAGCTTACTTCGACTGCCTCTGGTGCTTGATGCAGTTTGGAAAAGTCGTTATGTTTCACGTTTGCTATTTTATTAACAATCTTGTGCACCAATACGATGTTGTTGACTTTTCTTTTCTGTGATAGCGAATCCAGATTGAGGAATTTATTTTCCCTGGTTTTCGGCGTTTACTATGGCCCTGCCGACGGTACTGCGCCCTATCGAGGAGGTGAAAGGACGGCGCTGAGTGACATTTCGGGAATCTGCAGCGCTACCTTCATAGGTGGGCTTCAAGTAAAAGACTTCTAACATTTCGTGAACATTTGTTCAAATCAAGATTAGGCAGCAACTGTTACTCATCACTTTAAGAAGCATTTTGACCAGCCACTCTTCTTTTAAGTCGAACCGAAAGTTTCGTTTTCGACAAAATTTCAGATGGTCATTGCCTCCTTGAATGTTAACCATTTTAGGTGTGTATTTAAGCACTGTTATACTTGCTACATCTCTGCCAAGAATCTCATTCGTAACTTCTAACAGCGAACAGTTGAGCAGTTAGAGCTTTCTCTATATATGCCATTTTCACCTCTAATTGAACACTTTTCAAATCAAATTTGACGCTCTTCTAAGCTAGACTACAACTTTTGAAAGCAAATTGAGCGTCTTCTAAATCGTAACGGGCTTGTTTAATTAGTGAGGGGAGTGGAAACCAGTAAAAACCTACACCCAAAAGACTCAAAAATTAAGCAGCACCTTTTCTTTAAAAAAAATCTGTCACTTCGTAGCAATATGGACATTACGGTAGAACGACGATCCTAACAGCAAAAATAAGAAGACTTAGTGGTTTCTCTTCCTCCAGGTCAACTTGACCTCTGCAAAAGGAGCGCTACGAAGTCCTCCAGCTTTAATTTTTTTGATCAACTTTCTTTAACTTTTCAGCAAAAGCTCAAAACTACACAACATAAAAATGGGAAAGATTGGCATTGCCTTTGAAATTTCTTTTCAAAATCCGTAATGATGCTGGCCTCCAAAACACACACACACACACACACACACACACACACACACACACACACACACACACACACACACACACACACACACACACACACACACACACACACACACACACACACACACACACACACACACACACACACACACACACACACACACACACACACACACACACACACACACACACACACACACACACACACACACACACACACACACACACACACACACACACACACACACACACACACACACACACACACACACACACACACACACACACACACACACACACACACACACACACACACACTGTCTGAGGCATGCACTGAGCTTAAAGCTAGCCAATATGAAAATTACTGCTAGATTGTGATCTCAAATGTGTGAGTAATGATATTTAAATTGCAAATTCGATCCATCTTAGGCGATTCTATGCAACAAACGTCTTGTTGTAGTGCACCAGCCTGTAGGAGTGTTGGAATCGTACAATTATTTGCTTTCATGCCTGCCGTAGATATGGAAGCAAATACTGTCCTATCCCGTTACAACGCCTCCGGATAAGACGCGACTCTCGATATAACGTTGATTTTGTCTGGCCCCGGCCAGCTAACCTTTACGCCAATACAAATTAACTCCGCTTAGAACGCGTCAGATTCAACGCTACTCCCGTTATAGCACGGCTTTGGGAGGAACTCCGTTCAAAATCACTCCCGTTATAACGCGGCCCGGGCTCAATTTCGGTCCCACACAGAAAATGAAGACAGTAAGATGCTGAGAGCGTCTACGATAAGACCTACCCTTCTATTGCCTCGTTCGTAGCCGCGACCAGCACCTGTGCGACAACGAATTGGATGCATGTAGACGTTTTTCATTCCTGTACGGCCTACAAAAGATGTTCACAGTAAGCAATATATCGAAGGCAGTATAAGACTCCCGGTAGTCGTTAGAGGCTACCCTAAATTGTAGGGTTTCCTCTATAGAAACGAGAGATGGTGTGGATTAAAGCTCCGATTGTTCAAAACAATATCCTACACATTTGTTTTAAGCCTAGAGCAGCCTTATGTTCAGTCACATGATGGTTTTCTCGCGCCATGCAGGACTTGTACCTGCACCCTCTGCCTTCATTGCAGGATTAAAGCAACAGTGCTGTTTAACCACACGCAACATTCTGATATCGTGAAAAATGCTGAGGCGCTACTGCGACAAGGATATGGCGGATGCGGCGCGCGACTTAACAGCGCTGATAGCGCAATGGAGTAACGTCCTGCTTGGATAGTAGAGTGCGGGTTCATGTCCAGCCTGGCGCGAGAGTTTTGATGGCGGCAAAAAAAATATTGTGACATCAGTTTACACGTTTTTGTTGTGGATCAAGTCTAACTTTCCTCTGGTACTCGTTATTCCTCCCACATTTCTGTCATACCTATGCGTTTAGCGGCAGAGAGTACCTTTAAGGACAGGACTTGATGATAGTCTAAAAATGTTTTTTGCATTTACACTCTCTTCATGGTCACGTTTTTTATATTGCTATATTTATTCATTTCATATGATTTTAGATAAATCTGAGCTTAAAAGAGTGTAAAAAGGTCAGCTCCGATTAGGACGCGATTCCCGTTATAACGCAAATTTTCTCCGGTCCCTTTAGACGCGTTATAACGAGAGGAAACTGTAATTGTACGGTTCCAACACTCCCATAGGGTGGCGTACAAATATTGCATTGGAAGTAAGTAAGCAGGTAAGCAAGTATCTGCCATCGTTATCGGCGGTTGAAGGCGGTTACTCTTTGGACAAGGGCAACGCTCACGAAAGCCATTTTCGCATCGAAGTACACACTTTTCATATCAAACCGGACACTCTTCTAAGCCTAAGCCTAAGACTTTTGAGATTAAAGCGAACTCTTCTAAATCGACATGAGCCTCTTCTACGTTAGACTAGAGACTCTTCAAAAAGTTTTGAATATTTATGTTCCAGGAAAATTTTAGTAAAACTTTGAAGTTTTAATTCACCTACCAATAGGTGAGAAATTTGAAATTTTATAGAATTTCATTTTTTGAGGAAAAATAATGGTTTAGCGCTTGTTTCAAAGAGCAGGGAGGCGAACTTTTTTAGGTGGCAAAAGTCGCGGTTTTTGTTCGATTGATAACAAAATTTCTGTTGGCATGGAGTTCCACACTTGTAATCCATGCAGCAAACACAATTGTAAAGAACGCACTTACTTATTTATTTATTTACTTATTTATTTATTCATTTGTGAATACACCCATAAGGATGTGCCAAAGCATCATGCTTGTACAACAGTGAAGAGAAAAAAGCTCAAAAGAAAAGAGGAAGCAAAACTTAGGTGTCCTCGAAAAATAGAGCTAGAGCATCGAGAAGAAGAATCGCCATCAATGAGCGTGAACTTCAACGGGAATGAACGTAGGTAGGGCAGGAACACCAAACCACAGGCAACATGTTCACTACAAAAATATCTAAACGAAAAACTTGCCCATGGTATGCTCAAGAGTCATGTCATATCTTTATCTTCACGCGTCATGTAAACAGCATTTACACCATCAACCAAATAAAAATCTCGTGCTGTCTTGTTGCGCTTCAAAACAAAAATCAGTTGATTGGTTTTTCTCGAAAAGTAAAAGTTTTATAAAATTGCTGCAGAAGCAGAACTAAAAGATTGCAAAGAAAGTTATACCAAATTTTCCTTGAGCAAAAAATTATTCCAGCCATCTTGACGAGTCTCTAGTTTGGCCTGTAAAAGGCTCATTTCGATTTGAAACGCATTCACTTTAATTTCGGAAGCATCAAGTTAGTTTAGAAAAGCGTCCATTTTGACGCGAACAGTGTCCAATGTGACGTGTAAACTGTCCCATTTGATTCGAAAGGTGCCCAATTCGACGTGAAAATAGTATAATTCCCGTTCTCGGCGAATGCTAGCATACGGCCATATACATGTAGAATAAATAGAGGGCAGGTGGTCCTGTAAATAAATAGAGGACTACAGCGTATGTTGAACGCATTTAGACATTCTGTGCCATTTAGTATATTTACATTTGACCGGTTGATAGCGCAGTTAGAGGAAGTGCGGCTGTCGCATGCATCCTGAATGAAGGTTCTTGGTACGGGTCCCGCCCAGGCCATCAAAGCCTTCCATCCCTCCGGGATTAGTGAGTTAGAACCAGCCTTGTCTGGAAAGGATAAGACACCGCTTCCTCCATCGGCTGGCAGCTGCAGGACATTATAAAGTGCAAATACTCCTTAAAAATGCCCCTACGACATTCCGTAGAAGTTGAACGCGGGCGCATCCTCATCAGAGACTGTAACGCCGGCTTTTAGTACAATATCCTGTTGTATTGGGTCACTTGTATCACTGTCACAGCAACACTATTATCTGAAGCAGAACACTATGGCCCCGTTTATACTTCTGACGCCAAGCGACGCGACGGCATGCATAACGGCCAAATTGATCGACCGCGTCGCCCGATCAATGTAGTCACAATGCATGGCGTCGCCGCGCTCGACGTCGAAGTATAAAGGGCCCTATCACATGAAAGCAGGTGAGTACAAAGAAAAAGAGACCTATGGGGGGGGGGGGGGGGGGAGGACCCAGTATCCACTTTGCCTCAGTGCTCTCTTTCGGGATGCGGCGCATATTCAGCTCACCCTCTTAAAACTGCACACACCCGTGTCAGCTAAGGAGACAGGAAACCAAATGTGGCTCCTGTGTCCGTCCCCCCCTCCCCTCCCCTCCCTCCACACTACTGAAAGAGGCACTATCAAGATGTAAAAAAGAGGAAAGACACTACTGTAGCATTTCGATTTCACTATGTTTGCCTCTAAACGGAAAAGAAATAGGAACATTTGCGCGGTTTTGAAACGATTGCCGGAATCCTGCTGCCATCAGACGGACAACCGATCGAGTTGGCAGGAAAACTCGACGTGGTGACAGCTTACCAATAAATTCCAATTTCCTCTAGCTCTTAACTACGTACCGTGGTGCCAGTTGGATAGGCCGTAGTCTCCATTTTCAATATCACCACTTTATACGGCCATTGTGGCGGCAGCCCTATTTGGGAAGGCGCTAAGGTTCCTGGGTGGACAATAACGCGCTACAATCTGCCCACCAAACGTGAGCCGCAGCGCATCACCTCGTCCGCAGGAAATGGCAACGAAGCACGTTTAGATGCGATGTAGTGCAGTTGGAAGCGACTGTTCTTCGGTTTCCTTATTCCTATTATTTGCTAGGTGTCCTGTATAGCCATTTTTTAAAGGATTGTGCTGCTCGATCGCCCAGTTCAGGCATCGCACGGATATTTGGATAGAAACAATTCTACTATTCGCTTTGGATGCTACCACACCGATGTGTGCTTCGAACGCTGAGTGCTACTCTGCAGCGGGTGCGTAACATGGCCAACTTTGTACCAGCGGAACGTGTGCGAGAAGCGAAACCGAGTATTTGGTGAGTTTCATTCAGTTGGGCTACCTTTCTCTATGAATTCTGTACGATATGTTGGTGTAGTAGCAAACTTGTAAGGTTCTCGTCCGTTATTCGTTTAGGCGCAAATAGGGTCGTGGGAGCAACCCACTACGCAGTGGTTGTACGCCTTGATAAGAAGGCATGTATATGTTCAGTTACATCGGAAATGGCCTACCTCAACGCACTGTATGGGTAGAACACACCACTGCTGCAAAAACTGCCGATTTCGTACAGCACAAACCGTGTTGTAGGGCTGTGCTACATCGTGAGCCCTTCCCCACGCCACCACCCTATCTGCGCCTTCGTTTATGTTACCTTGTGAACTGTAAAAACGCTTACCGGTGCAATCCTAGTTGGTGGTGGCAACTTCTAACGATTTCATAACAACTTAACGTGTTCAGTATTGAAATATATTGAACTTATTCCTTCGAAAACAACTGCAGTAACGAGATCAAAATAGACAACACAGAAAACATGGGAATATAACATTTTTGATCGAGGTCGGGGCTTTTGCAAATGATTAGGACGTGAAGCGTATTTTCTTGCCTGTGTTCTAAACTATGACTGATGGTGTCTTGAGCTGTTTTTATTGCATTCTGCTGATGTCATCCGTTCCAGTGCTTGAAGATGAGCAGTTCTCAGCGCAAATCTAATAAGGGGATCTTTTCTCACCAGATTTGCACCGAAAATAGTCCTTTTTCGGGTCCCCTCTTCCGACTAGGAACTTGGAGGCTGAGTCTATCTGGGCAACTAGCTTGGCGTAACTTACTTATTTCTACATGTTGTTGTCCACTTATCATGTTTCGTTATGTTGGGAAATCATTTAAGAGTGGCCACCACCAACTAGTATTCCATCCGCTTTCTTTGCAAAGGATTCTGTATCAAAGTAAAACTGGCGATTCGTGTACTGCAAGTGTTTGCAAAACGCTTTCGTTTTTTATCCTTCACAGAACTGAATGCAGTCATGTTTCCATGCTTCGCCGTCTTTTTGCTCTTAAGGGTTTTCTGTGCGTGTTTAATATGTTTTTGTTATCACGTTGTGTTTTTAAGGGTGGAATTCACTTCTCTTGCAGTAGAGTGTGGAGCAGTAAATGTTGGCCAGGTGATTATTTATTATACCTTTCCAGATGTGCCCACAGTTGTACTCGTTCGTGTTGGACGTTGGTGGTTTCACAATAGGTTTCATCTGTTTTCTCAAGTTCTTCATCGAATTCGTTTTTCCTTCAGGGTTTTCCCGACGAGGCGTGCCCAAAATTCGTTACTGACTTACTTGCTAGTGTTGCCGCACATCCGGAAAAGACAGCATGGCATCAGTACACACGAGGTGTGGACCATTTTTACGATGTTGACTGTGTTATTCTGTGTGTTGAAATAGATCTCATTCTTGTAATGTTAGGTTTTGGTCACCTTCGCCTAGTGAATGCTCTTGCAAGACTATATGGTGGCCTCTATAACAGGGAAATCAATGCTAACGAGCAGGTTGGTTCACTTTCAGTCGTCGCTTATTATTGAATTTTTTTTCTAAATGCCGAAACTTAAACTTGTACGTTAGTAGTATAGCTAGTTGATACTTCAACAATAGCAAGAATATAAAGTAGTAGCGTGTAAACCGAAGCTGTATTATCAAGCAGTTGTTCTGGGAAAACGAATGCATCGTCCAATAACTGGTTGGTCAAATAATCTATGCCCTCGCCTAGGTATTAAATGAATTTGTCTAGTTATTTGATCATTCGAAAGCGTAACAACGTTTTTCTTTGTTTGCCGCAGTCTTCCGCGGTGAGGGAGTTCCACTCTTCTCTGTCTGATCATTCAAAGATCAAACAACTTCGATGTATTCAAGTTTCTGTTTACACTCAAGTCAACTAGCATAATTGAACGAAATGTCTGACCACTTACTCCAATACGATTTAGGCACTTAGTGATACAGGACAAATGTAGAAGGTTGAATTTCCGTGTGCAATGTTCAGATATTGGGACCGTTTTCCTAATGATATCCGAGTTTGCGTATTCTCGTCGTTCGTTCTCAAATACATATTAATCTTGTTTCAAATTTCGCCGGTATTTGTAGTGTCGTATGAATATACATGTGAAGAAAAGAGGAAATATAGGAACAGCATCATGGAACTGGCAAACTTTTGAAAAGATGGGTAAATTTGAAATAAAATAAGGCAAATAAAACGAGAAAATGCGTAGGTAAGTATAATGATGAAGCTACTGTAGCACACGAGTTTATCAAGGGTGATGAGCAGTCACAGTGAGAGTTCAGAAAACGGCATTAACCAGATTGCAAAAACTTGCTCAAGGCCTTCTTAAACGAGGGAGGGTTGGAGATGGAGGAAAACTCCTGGCCATTTTGACATATTCTGACTCCGCGCGATAAATGAAGAAGTTGTCCCGCTCCGCAGCAGTGGCAGCTAAATATGGTTTATTTTTAATTCCTCTTGTAGTGGAATTTAATATGGGAAGGCGTTTATTTCAGTCTAGATGAACAAGTGCGTGTAAGATTTTGTATACCGTCATTAAACCTACATCCTTTTTACGCAGCATGCGTGACTGCGCGACAATAGTATTTCGTGAACGGCTTTCAGGAATGGTTGCGTAGTTAGAATTGCCAGTACGAAGTAACACTCTTCTAGAGAAACTACTTCGAATTCCTTTCATTGTAGAAACACTTCGGATTTCATAATCTCATAATTGACATGTCTACATGTGTAGACGCCGAGTATAGGTAATTCGACCAAATCACTCAATCACGCCAATTCGAATGCTTTATTTCCGCGGAACACTTCCGTGTATGAACAGGTATTCATATGTTCAACGCCCGCATTTAGATTCTCGTCACTGTCGGAGCTTATTTGGGACTTTATTATGCCTTTATGGGATTCGTCAATCATGGAGACGAAGTTTTGAGTAGGTTTTTTTTTCGAATGGAAATGAATATAAGGTCATCCGATTGTGTTGTTTGTCGCCTATTGGGTCACCACACATCACTACAAACATTTGCAAATCGTTATGCTTGGTATTCTCAAAACCTTGAGCCCCATGGTATCACTTTAAGTTATCGATCCTGCCTACGACAGCTACGACCCGCAAGTACGGATGGCGGGAGGAGTTCCTGTCCACTATCCAATGGAAGTCCCGGATCACGCAAAGTCAAGCAGCGATTTTCGTATAGACCTGGCTAAGTTGCGTGCAAAGTGTTCTAAGAAAACTAAGGTGAGTGATAAATTCAAATCCTGTGATGTAGTAGATGTGTAATATCCCCCTCTTTACAGGTGCTTGTGCTGAATAATCCTAACAATCCAACTGGTAAACTGTACACTCAGGAAGAACTCATGGGTATTGCAGAAATAGTTCGTGACTTTAATCTGATTGTAATCGCTGATGAAGTCTATGAATGGCATGTTTGGGATAAGAAGATGATACGATTCGGTGAGTTTCTTGTTTTTGTTTACATTCGTTCTTCCGTATTCAGCAGCCTTATGCACACGTTTCTGCGGCGAGGCGTCTTTGCACGGGTATATAAGGTGAGCCACATCTCACAGTTTCTTTTCTCGCCCATATCCTTGCTTCAACCTGTCTCTTGTGCCTTTCCGAGGGTGTGTGCATTCTCGATTCGAATACTCTTTGTTGCCTTAGTCACTGTTTTGTATTATTTATGGATTAAACCTAACTTATGAATTTTTTCCTACTGTTTAATTTCAGTAGGGCTTTTCTCAGAAGGGTGCGTATAAGGTTGAGCAATTAAGGTCTGGTGTCATCGCTCTCGATTATCCAAATGAAGCCTTATTTTCTGTCAAGCGTTTCCTGGTTTTGGCGTCCTGAATTCTCGCATAGTTCTAGATTCTATCCATTGTCTCAACAAGATTAGGAAGATTGCAAAACGTATTCCCACAGATGAAGTACTTTAGCAAGCGACGTCTAAGAATTTACTTCACTGTTCGCAACAAGGCCTATAGGGTGTTGTAGAGTATCCAACAAGGAGCGCAGGAGTGAAATTCGCTTTTGTTGCACGCTCCCGAGAGTGGTCCAAAAATGGCAAAAATTTGTCGCCTAGTGAACCCACTTCGTCCTCCAATGGAAATGGAGACTGCTGGGTTAACCCTGCATTAAAGAAATTCTGGCCCTCATTTAGGTTAAAATTGAGAGGCAAACACGAATTCGGTTTAAAGTGATGAACGTGGCAGAATGACCAGCGCTAATTGCATATTGGATATGTTCCCCTACCCTCCCCTTCCCGAATTCATATCCAAGTGTTACTAGGGGACAATTTTCTGCCATTTTTAGACCATCCAGTGGCCCGCAGCAAAACGAACTTAAGCCCGTGTTCCTGATTAGATTCCCTACAAGACCATATGGACCTTGTTGAGGATGATTGAGGTGTGTTCACAGACGTCCCTTGTAAGGACTCAGATTCCGAGTGGAATTTTATATTTACACGGTGTTCGCTCCCGAAAACATATCATGTTCCTCGTTTTGTGGATGAGGAAAGGGTTCGGAGACTGTTAGGAAAGTTTACCCGTCTTTGTTAATATTCAATCCTGTAATAGAGAAGAATACATGCTTTTGAAACTTCATGTTTATTTGCGTTATATTTCTGCGGGCTATTGATTGTAGTTCGTCTCTAAAGGGAATATCATTTTAGCGACGCTTCCTGGAATGTTTGAGAGGACCATTTCTATTGGAAGTGCGGGTAAAGCGTTTTCCGTGACTGGCTGGAAATTGGGCTGGTGTATTGGTCCAAATCATCTTATGATGCCTATCAAGGTATTTTTATTTCATGTCTTTCTTTTGTCAGATACATCACAGAAACAACCAAGTCCTGAATGCTGGTACAGTTGCACGTATGAACAAACACTGAAACCACAGACATGTACCGGAAGTTATTTTGAGTGGACTCGTGATTTGCTAATCATCATATAGTATGGACGCACGACTGAAACATCATGAAAATCTTATCGAAATCAGGGCATATCTGGAATAACTCTTTAAACAAACTTAGCTGCGACGAATTTGGAACGACGAACGATATTAGAGAAGAGGTTGTTTTAATTGAGATCCTGATGTGGATGTCTACGTGTGTCAAATTTCCATGAACTCTTGTGAACTACTTTGTTTACTGTTTTGAGAATGAGTTGAAGTTAGAGCTCAAAATCTTTCCAATATTGCGGTCTTCAAAGTTTGTTAAAACCAATGGCGATCTATGACCATTTATAGATAGAAAGATGAAGGAGTGATGGATAACTATCTTGGAAATCACTGTGATGTTTTGTATAGGCTACAGTAGTGGTAAATCAGGACTAATGAACCTTTTCTTCTGTCCCGAGGTCTTGATACAACAAAGGAGCACAGAGTTTCGGATAAGAAGATCACCTATCTATTTTGGTGGTGGTCTTCTACAGCGAAGAACTGCTCCAGGTCGATATGGTATAGAATATGGGACTGGTGAAGGGCAATGATGTGGAGTGATAACGAGTAGTGGGGGAGAAACGGCACACTGACAGTAGTTAAGTAGTTTTTAATGCAACTATATTACTCCTGATTAAAGCACAGGCATACTATGTAGGTGAGTTTTTTCGCATGTTTACCTAAGCAGAACTCTTGAAAGAACTTAAGAAGAAGTCTTCAGAGAGCATACTAACCTAACCGATAGAACAGTACAGTACTGCACAACGATTGTCATAAAAGCTAAACATTTCAAAGACATATAATTAGCATTACGTATCGAGCCGCATGGAGCAGAGACAGAAAGCAATACAAATAGGAAATATAAGTCTCCCCAAAGAGAAGTCGACATCACCACAATATGATGGCGCTCTTCAGTGACCAAAAAGTTGTGCCCAATTTCTGTTTAATTTAACAAACATTCGACAATAGTACGGTAAGTATTGTCATTAGTCCTGATTGAAGAAGTTTTCAGATGATGCACCAGAATTGTATCTTCACCTGCAGCACTCCTACTCAGGAAGCATTAGCTTGCGCATTTGAAAAAGAGTTGGTATATACCTTTCTCCGGTTTTTAAATGACTTCTTTCCTGAATTATTTTTGTTTTTATTCAATTTAAGGCTTGAGTTGTTCAAATCCGATCCCAAGAGCTCCTATTTGTTAAATGGACTACCAAATGAACTACGAACCAAATGCGAAAAGATGTGCAACATGCTGTCCGAAGCTGGCTTCGAACCGGTCCGACCTGATGCTGGGTACTTCATAGTCGCTAGTTTTAAGAATATAGGTGTGTTTCAAGTTTTAAACTTCCTGGGTGAATGCCGTTTGTTATATGCTCTTTTGTTATGATTTCCCTAACTATTGGTTTTCAGATGGTCCGTTTAAAAAACCAGACTCCACCAAGGATCCACTCGACTTTCGTTTTGTGCGATGGCTCTGTAAAGAAAAGGTAATTTTGAGTACGCTTGGACTGCTGTCATTCATCACGCTTTGGAGCGTTGCGAAAGAAGCTTGCAAATGCTCGCAGCATTGACCTTATCACATGCGTTTCCTTTTGCTTAAGTTATTGCTTTGGATCAGGCGTTCTTTTTTTCGACTATGCGGCATCATTTCATTCCGGTAGTCATTGTCTACTACAAGGTTTGGAGAAGATGTACTCACGTGGATGAATTTTAATAAGTTCGTTTTGTTCTTGCTGCGGTCACAAGCAGCGTCTTTTTATATTCGCCACACTTCCTACATTGATGCTTATACTAAAATCATTAGTTTTCTCACTGAAACGAATAATCGCGCTATTTCAGTTGCATGAAACATTGTTCTTAAGGTCATTCATTGTATTCAAGGTTAAGAATTTTTCAGAAGTTAGCTGCTATTCCTCCCTCAGCATTCTACAGTGACGAATACAAGCTTGCAAATGAAAATATGGTCCGCTTTTGTTTTATGAAGGTAAGTAAATGTACCGCTCTTGTTCACATGGATTGGTTTCAGTGAACTTGCGGCTTTAATGTACATTTTTGTCATATACAAGCTCTGAAATATTAGGTTAGGCGAGAAATGTTCGTTCCTATTCCATATCCTATTCAGCGTTCGAGCAAGTCGCTTACCATATTTGTTTTGCACAATTGCTAGTCGACTTAACTTTTACGAGGGTCTTTTAAAGAAAACCGGGTAATTTTCCTGTCTTGAGGTAAGTTATCATATACGGGAATAAGTGTAGTTGTTTTATTCTTTTCAAATCAGTCATTGCAATGTTCTGTGTTGTGAAAGAGAAACAGTTAAGGACGTGGAGTGAGTAGGAGCGGTTTTTCATTAAAATTGCTGCGAACAACGCAAAATAAAGGTTCAATGAAGGTATCGTTTTACACTTGCTAGCGGTCAATTTCCAAATTGCCCGCGAGAAAGTAATCTGCCGTTCGCCTACTTCCTCAAGCCATACAGTGAGGTCATCCGCCTACGATATTTAGTACCACCATCTTGTTGGAATAGTCCAGATTCTGTCATCCCTTCATACTGTTCATGGCGCTCAGGTCGATTAGCTCGAGCTTCTTTTTGACACTGTTAGCAGCTCCATTCTTTCACAATTTATCCATTCATTGCTAGTATTTAAAGCGTGAGGAGGTCATTCTATGACATTCAGCTTGGTCGCACAAATATGCGCTTCACACCCTTTCCTTGTACGGGAGTCGAGCTTTCTTCTGATTCTCATTGTCTTCCGAATACATCCTATGCAATTTTAACCTGGTCATGTACAAGTTTGGTTACCTTAGGCATCGGTAAATGAATCCAAAAATCGGCTTTTAAATGTGGTGCTATTACCTTATGGTTAACTTCTCCAAGACAATTGGTGGGCCATCGCTAGCCAATGAATAGCTCATAGTCGTTACGGAGAGTTAAGTTCGATTATATAGTAGCTAGATTACATGAAACTTTTGGAAATATGAACATTACCACTTATCGCTACGTCACAGGAGCGCCAGATTTACGACCAAAGTTGTGGTTGAGCTCGTTATAATATCACTGGGGCTACCTTTCCAAGTGTCGCATAGTTTTATTTATTTATTTATTTATTTATTTACGTGGGCGGCCACGCGATACAATTAAGAAATACAGTTAGACCAAATACAACTCAACACACAACAGCGGCAGACTCAGCAAGTGAATTTAGTTTATACAACAAAGCAAAACCTTAGAAACAACAGCAAACTATAAAGTTTCCTGGAGATACCTGTCAGCTAGTTTTTGATTTTTTTTTTTGTTTTGTTTTCAGGAGTGTTTCTGCCATGTTTTAGATTCCTTTAGAGCGTCCATTCGCTCTTTTGCTCCTTCAAGTGGATTAATAGAGTTGGATAGTTCAAACTGTTTCAGGCTGACGAAACACTCGAAGCAGCCCATTCGATCTTGAAAGGATTGTAGTTGAATTGCTTCATTGCTACCGTGGACTGCAGTGTGTGGTGGTTGAAGCAATTGTTTAGAGAAGTCTAGGTATCTGTGGCTCAGCGTAGACGTAGAGTATGCGTATAGCTGTTTTCTTCTCATTTCTTGTTTGGCACTGTGATAGTTGCTTATAATAAATGTTCTGTCTACATGTTTTATTGTTGTTCACTTGGCTTCACACCACGCAAGTACAGCTTTAGTGAAAACTCGTTGTGATTCTGTATTTCATCTCCCCGTCCGAGTATACCTTGTTCTTTTCAGATGACTGCAGCTCAGGCGACTACTGATACGGATCTCAAAACGTTTCGCGACTTTCTTATGCAGTACAATAATGTAACAGAGCAATGCTTTGGAGCGTGTATAAATGACTTAACGACGAGGTTAGATTTTCGCCCAACATTTGTTATTGCATCAGTGTTTCTTTTATCTTTCATTTTATTCCATTCACCAGACGTTCAGCGGCTTAGCGGCCGCCAGACGTCTGGTTGGGGGCTTCGCCCCCAAACCCCGAGAACAGAACACCCCCAATCTTCCTTCTTTCTTCTTTAGGCCTTCTTACTTTTATTACGTGAAGACTGGTTTTACTATACAATAAATAGATTAGTGCAGCGGGATATGGTAGGGCGGAATCTTCACTGCTTCTATTAAGCCCATCCACGCTGTATCGCATGTACGCGATTTAATCTCCGAAGTACCCGTTCTCTCTTGGCGAGAAACAGATCATGAGAGATCCAATCCGAAGTGCTTAATCTGCAAAAACATGATTAAAATTAATCGATATTGGTCGACAGGTTGACACCGTTTACTGTAGGACGGCAATAATACTCCTCCGAATCCCATAGTCACTCTCTACCTCTCCCCCCCCCCCCCCCCCCCCCCCCTCCATCCCTTCCCGCTTATACTTTCTGACCCTAAAACTCTTTACCCCTTCCTTGCCTAGCAAAGAAACGGAGTGAGAGTCAAGCACGCACATGTGACACTGAGTCCCAGCTAACGTGTCACCACGTTGCCACGACTTGACGGCACTCCTGCACACCCATACCGACACACATGTCACGACTTGACGACACTCCTGCACACCCACACCGACATACGTGTCACGACATCTTCAGTAATCGGACGCACATTGGACTATATTGAGGGAAAACTGGTCCCCATTGTTCCCTCTCCCCCCCCCCCCCCCCTAGTAGTTAGGTTAGTAGTCGCTCTTGTTGATAACCTCTTCACTGGTTCTGGTTCCCCTTCTAATGGTCCCTCTGGGAATTCTTACGTTCTTGCGCAAGTTGAACAACGACCTGGGCACATCTTCTGAATCTCTATGCAGTTGGACGACGTCTGCCGCACGTCTTCTGAATCCTGACACACGTTGGTCGACGACTTCAGTGCGTCTTCTGACTCCTGACGCGTGTCTGTCCTAGGGCGTGTCTTTTGAATACCCACGCTCTGCAGTTGATCCCTATTCATCTGAATAATTCAACTACTTAGGGCCTGTTCATACTTCGCGACAGCAGCGAAAAGAGCGACGAGAGCACAGCGCGCGGAAGTATGAACAGGCGACATCAGCGGCTGGTGCGACAGCGCCGGCGCTTGAGTATGAACACTTTTCGGCGTCGCGCGCTCGGTTTTAATCGATATGCATGTTTTGCACGGGCGACCAGTCGCTCTCGTCGCGAAGAATGAAGAGGTCGTTTCATTTGATCTGTAATTGCACGCATTATTTATTTAGTTTTTCAAAGCGCGAATATGATTCACGCATAGAAAGGCAGCGCAAACAAAAAAAAAACCAAGAACAAAACGCTATGGCACATTAGTCAACTACAGTACAACACTACAACACCTGCATAATCCCGACTTCCTGTTTGCTGCTACTGTTTCGAGAGGTTCTTCTGTTCTTCTGGTTCTTCTGCGAGTGAGAGCTCGTTTTCCCCCTCCAACGATTTGTAGGGAAAGGGAGCGGTGCATTCATTATGGAGACCACTGCATGTAGGGAAGATTTTTGCAGGTTAATCCTTGAGAGTGCAGGGGAATCGCTCGATGACAACCTAGGTCCAGACGTCCTAGAGCGCTGAAGATTTAATATTACCGGATCTAGTCATCATGTCACCTCAGAGTAGCAATAGAGCCCTTATTCGGCAGCTCCCGTTGCAGCCAGTGGATTTCTTGCATCCTTTGACAGACACATATTAGGTTGGAAAAAAGTTTTCATTTTTTTCAAAGATTTATTACTTCACAACTACAATGTCAAATCAATTGAGATAGACTTCATTTTGTTCCACTACACTTCTCCAAAGGCTGGGTAGTTTTCTAATTCCTCTCGCTTAAAGGACTGCAGTTCTAGAGTCGTACCATTGCTGAATCCAATTTCTGAGGTCTTTTTTCCAACCTAATAGTGGCTGTATCTCCCCTTTCCGAGTATCAATTCATCGTTCACAGTCGAAGATAGGCCCGCAATTTAAAAAGATTTTGGAGGTTGTCTCTGGAATTGGGAAAGGCTGGTGTTTAAGAAGTTGCTGTGTGGTGTAGAGTAGAGTTGCTCTATGGCAACATGTGCTTTGAGGAGCTTGAGAGCCTAGCTGATGATCACCTGAGAAAGAGGCCCAAAATGTTCGGATTTCACTCCCTCATTTTTCGGTTTGGGTTCGCTAATTCTTCCGCGATATTAGTCCAGTACAATTAGTGTAAATTGGGGTGAGAAATGGTTACTCATCGTCTTTGTAGCACTGGTTTAGCCCGCACTGATTTAGTGGGATGCTAGGGATTAGTGCGGGTCCAACCTCAACCGATATCCACTGCGACAACAACGCACGGCAAAAAAAAACACGAGTGCACGGAACGTTTATTTCAAACAATGAGATGAGTAAAGCAACGGAAAGAAAACAACACAATCGTATGGAATCACAAAGCCGTCCAACGGTCGTGCGGGAGGGGTCCAAGAACTTGGCGTCCGAACAAGCAGGCACTGTCGAGTAATGGATCCACTTAGGAATGCTAACGGGGTACGCGCTCACCAAGAACCACGTATCCCCCCACAGAAAGAACGCCAACTGCCCCCAAGAACACACAACACCGCCTCCCTCCTCTTTTTGGCGCCCAAAATTCCCCTACTCGCGGCCACTTCTCTGCCTCCAGCGAATTCTCGCGCGCCAGATCACCCCAGACGTTTCGACCGCCCTTTCAATCGAACGTTTGACCTAAAGCGCCCTCTTCTTGAACGGAATCCCCCCATCACGACCGTTGCCATCCGTATCCTTGTCTAACATGCCCCTCCTGCGAGGAGTCGTTGTCCGCAACGACCGATCCAATTCTGGGAGCCGAAATTGATCCGCCTTTCTCGTGATAGCTGAATACAACAACTTCGCGGCCGCAACGCCTGGATACGTGTTGTAGAATTGTGTGGCTGACTCTGGTGAACCTGCTTCTAGGAACACTTTCCCTTCTTTCATGAAGTTGCTCGCCGTGGTTACTACTTGCTCGTTTCCACCGATCCGGATGAAAATAGCGTCTAACGCCCTCCATAGCGGGACCATCGCTATCCAGCTGTCCTTCTTGGCTGCTGTTATTGGGGTCCACGCTGTCACGACCTTTCCTCCACCTTCTAGGTGGCTTCTTACGATTCCCACGATTTCTTCAATCACGTCCTTCTTCCCTCGAACTTCGATTGGGAATACTATCACCCAGATGCCGAACGTCGCCCAGTTCAGCAAGGTTTCCTTTAGCGCTCCATACGACGTGACAACTTTCGTTATGAGACCTCCTCTAGGCCCATCTCGTTCCAGCAATAACGCCGCTTCCGGCGCTGCATAACCGGTAGGTCCTTGTTTTTCTTTTCTTGCTGCTCTGCTGTCCTTTTCTAAATCGCGTTTCAGCTGCTCGAAGGCAGCTCTATAAAACTCGACAACGTTGTTATTCTCGACCGGCTCGTGTTTGGCGATTTTGTTCGTGGCGAGGACAAACTCGGTCCACTCGGTGCAAACCGAGTATGCCAATTTTAAAATCCTCCGTAGGGCCTCCACATCTAGGACAACTGCCCGCTCTCTGTAGAGCTCGATTTTCCTCGCAACGGTTAAGTCCTCTCGAATAAAGATCGAAGTCGTCTTCCACGCGCTCCAAATATCACCGAAGGGCTGACGCCCAAAGGCTCCCGGGAAGGCCACTCCTTCGATGTCTCGCAGCTTCGTCGCGGAAAAGCACTCGTCGACACATTGAAATAGTATGTGTCCTCTTTCTGCCGGACTTGTGAGTGCTGCCGCCCTGAAATTGGAAGAACTGATCTTACATACTTTCGTCCTCGGTTTTCTTCCCCTACGCCCACGCATATGCTCACAATCTAGGCGCTCGTCTGTCATATTTACTGGGACTATTCTTAATTTATCGTGCTGCACTCTTAGCGGTTCCTCATTTTCGCCCACTCGCGTCACTAAAGCGGAGTTATCACTTGTTTCGAGTACTCTGAAGGGTCCCGCCCATTCGCACGTCAACTTAGGGTGCGAATTTTTCGCTCTTTCCCTTGGCGACATCACGTACACCCTGTCGCCCACCTTGGGGTACATCCTCTTTTCTACCTTATTTTCCTTGTCATACAGTCTCTTCATTCTCTCCCTCTCTCTCCCATTGTACTCCCTCACGCGTTCGTGCGTCTCTGCCACCGCCTGCAAAATTTCCGCCCTATAGTCCTCCAGTGCCTTGTCCATAGTGTACCACGACACCCCACCATTCGGGATGATGTTGGACGGGAACGCGGGATCAATTCCATGTAATACAAAAAATGGGCATTCACCTGTTGCCCTATGCGGTGTCATATTGTATGCCATCATACAAAATGGCAGCCGCGCATCCCACTCTACCGGTATTATGGTTGCCTTCCTTAACATCGCCACGATCGTTCCATTCAGCCTCTCCGTGATACCATTTTCTCTCGGGTTATACCCTTTGGTCGTTATATGGGTGATTTTTGTTATTCTAGTAATCTCCTCCATCACCCTGTTAACGAATTCTCCTCCTCTATCCGAGAGGATGCTGGACGGCCATCTACAGCCTTCCGCAATCCACCTCACGAAGACCGTCATCGCAATGGTTTCCGCCGACTTATCTGGCACTGGATACGCAGCTGCGAACTTGGAAAAGTGATCTATAATCGTTACTGCGTATCTATTACCTTGCTTCGTAGGGCCTAGTTCTAGAACGTCCACACCAATGATCTCGTAAGGCCGCGTGGTCGCGATTGGTTTGAGTGGCGGAACCATCTCCTGCCGCGGATTATTTACAAGACACTTCTGACATTCTCTCGTCCACTTGGCTATATCTTGAGCCATCCCCGGCCAATATACCTCCTTTCGCAGCTTGTTCGTTAACTTATGAGCACTGAAGTGTCCTGCATATAAACCACCGTGCGACTCATGAAAAACCTCGTATCTATATTCCTTGGGCACTACGAATACAGCTCTACCATCCTCCAGGTACATTTTTAATTCACCGTCGTCTATGCTGAAGTCCGCTGCCCTTAGAAGTCGCTTTTCCCCAGGCAACCGGAACCACCCGTCTTCTCCGTTCTCAACCCTTTCTATTATCTCGGAGAATTGCCCGTCCTTCCGTAACTCCGCGAGCCACTTGGAGTCTCTACCCGTCCCTATCGCATTGACCACCGCCTCATCCAAACCCTCCAGTGATTGCATATCCGCTCCTGCCGGTAGTACTCCTCTACTCAAAGCGTCCGCGACTACGTTAGCTTTCCCTTTAACGTATCGTATCTCCAAACTATACCGCTGTAGCTCCAGAGACCATCTCAAAACTCGGGCTGACACGTTCGTTCTCTTAAATAGCGCCGTAAGCGGTTGATGGTCCGTCATAACTAATGTGGGCAACCCATAAATAAACATATGGAACCTACGCACCGCATGAACCACCGCTAGAGCTTCCAAGTCCGTTACGTGGTATCGTCTTTCCGCCCTGCTTAGACTTTTTGAGGCAAAGAAAATAGGGTGCATGTTTCCATCCTCTCCTTCTTGAAATAACACAGCGCCCAAGCCCTGCGTCGATGCATCCGTGAAAATCACAAATGGTTTATCTCCTTTCCGCGCGCTTTCCACATCGGGCTGCTTAAGTACCGGTGCGGACATTATCATCCGTTTCATTTTCTCAAACGCTTCTGTGTGTTCTCGCTCCCAGCTCCACTTTGTCTTTGCTGATGTCAGGCTAAAAAGGCAACCTGCCTTCTTTGAGAACTCGAAACAAAATTTCCTATAGAACGACGCCATTCCCAGAAATGTGCGAAGCTCCTTGACATTTCGCGGCGTCGGATAATCTCGAATAGCCTTGGTTTTCTCTGGGTCCATATGTATTCCATCGCTGTCAATGATGTGTCCCAGGAAGGAAACTCTACTCCTCATCAGGTGACATTTTCCTGCTTTCAGCCTTAAACCCGCCTTTTGCATTCGCGCGAACACACTTGCTAAGAGCTCGAGGTGTCGCTCTTTTGAGACAGTACAGACCATGATGTCATCTATGTAGCAAAAAACTTCTTGGCCTAACAAGTCTCCCAAAACCGTGTCCATAAGTCTCTGAAACACGGGCGGGCTGGTACTGAGGCCAAACGGCGTCACCCTGAACTGAAATAGTCCCTCGGATGTCGTAAACGCTGACTTTTCCTTCGCATCCTCTGCCAGTGGGATTTGCCAGTACCCGCTGCACAAATCCAGGGTTGAGAAGAACTTCTTTCCTGCCAAGCTTTGGAGCACCGACTCCATGTTTGGCAGCGGGTACGCATCCAGTTTTATCCTTCTGTTGAGCTCCCTGTAGTCTACGCACAGTCGCAATGACCCATCTTTCTTCTCCACCAACACAATAGGGAATGCCCAGTCCGACTTACTTTTCTCAATTATCTTCCTATATCCAGCAAGTCCGCTAATAACTCTTTGAGTTTCGGCCTTATCCCTAGCGGCACCGGTCTTGCTTTCATCTTTATCGGGGGTGAACTTCCTGTGTCTATTGTCATTTCCACCAAGTCCGTTTGAGACAGCTCCTTCTCTGTGACAGAAAACGCCTGCGCGTACTTGTTAAGCAAGCTCTGAAGCTCCTCCCCCAAGCTCCCCGACTCGCAGTTTTTTTTTGATCAGCTCATAAAGTTTGAGCATTCGCTCGTCTCCCGACATCGGAACTTCATCCGCATCCCACACTAAGGGATTGATATCATCCCAGCGCTCATGCCATTTTTCCGTGCTCCACTGGCCGACCTCCTCGCCCTCCTTCAAAATCATTGGCTCCTTACTGTTGTTCACTACAGCGACGTCAGTTTGTCGTTCCTGAATGCGGTATACTCCAGCGGTTACCCCTGCCCTACTTGGCCATATTACTCTCTCCGTGGTACTTCCTGAGTTTCCCTCGCATTGTACCCGTACCCACGCTACTTCGCCTGGAGGTACATACCTTCTTCCTACTACCACCACCCTGCTATCTGTATCCTTTTCCAGAAGTGTCCTTGACTCTCGCCCTTTTTTACAAATCGAGACACACACTCCCAGCTTGTTTAGAGCATTTGTTCCAATCAGTAACTCTTCACCCTTTCCCGGTGCTATGTGGAAAGCTACCACATTCGAATCACCTCCTTCTACTTCCGCCTCTAGGTAAACCGCTCCCAGGAACTCCATCCTGTTATTTGACGCGTCATACACTGGGGTCAGCTTTGATTTGTTCACCATTCTCAGAGAATCCACATCATACCCTCTGTCCTGCGCCGCCGCCAGAATTTGAACGGGCACTATGCTAATCATTGACCCGGTGTCTATTAACGCAGGGAATCTCTCTCCCAACATGGACACCTGGGTCACAAGGCGCGCCCCCAGCAGCTCCTCTTCCGACTTTTCTCCCGCCAACATCTCAAGGCACCGAGCCTTGCTTATTATTGCCGATAGCTTTTCCTCCTCCGGCGCCCGGTCTTTTTGGGCTATCTGGTTCACTCTCGTCGCACGCTGCGGACAGTCTCGTGCCACATGGCCGTACCTTGAGCAATTATAACATTTTCTGTTTTCGTTTCCCCTGCGATCGCTTCCACTCGTTGTTTGGCGATCTTGTCCTATCCTCGACGGAGTTCTGGGATCGCTTCGCAACTCTGCCCGACTTTGGCCACTCGTCTTACCCCAGCCCACTCGCCTCTCTTCACTAGCTATTCTCTCATACTCGCCCGATTTGTTTTGCTTATGCTCGCGATACTGTGAGAATCTAGTTTTCCACGCTGGACCACTAGCCCTCCCACACGTTGCTAACATCAACTTCGATTGCTCAATGCTTAGAGCCAGCTGCTTCACCTCCTCATAAGCTTTTCTTGGGTCGACTCTGTGCAATGCAGCGACCAGCTGGAAGTGTTCAGGCCAGCTCTTCACATTGTCCAGAAGTATGTGCACATATTCCAGCGACCGGTCATTTGGCGAGCCCTCTGGATTGGCCTCCCTACCCAATCTTTCTAATTCGCCGCAGAAATCCGCTAGGTCCTGGTTGGGTCTCAACCTTAGGTTCTTCAATTCCGTCAATGCTCGCATTCGTTTTGCCGTGGAATCGCATGCTAACAGACGGGCCATTTCATTCGTTACCGCACCAAATCCTTGCTCTCTAATCTCTCTCGGAAGGGATGCGAATATGTTCTTAGCCCGCCCAGCCAGATGATCATCAGCCAATATATCGACTAGAGTAGCCTCACAAGCAATTACTCTCTCATATTTACGCTTGAACTTTCTCAGAAATTCGTTAAAGTTCTCCTTTGGTGTCCCTCTAAACACCCCTGGGTCGCTACACGTCATGGCTCTTAGATAATTAACCAAGTGCACATTAACGTCCGCACCTGTGTCCTCTCGCGCCGGTATTGTTGTCGTACTCATCGGCCGCTCGTTCCAGCTGGCGCCCGATGTCGGCCCAGTCGCACAGAGGGTCCTCTGTAACAGCTCATTTCCGTGTAGATTTTCTTCAGGATACGCAAGTGTTTCTGTACGCATACCGGCCTCGCCGCGACCTCCTGGCTCTTCGATCCTTGCCGTCTTGAACTTCAGATTGCTTACTTCATCTTTCAGCTGAAATGCATTCACCTTCAATATTTCGCACAACTCCGCAATCAGCTCACCATCTCTCTCCATGGTGGCCAAGTATTCCTTCCATTCCTGTTCTGAGTCAATACCTCTTTGAGTTAGGCTCTCACTGAGGCTGCTCCAAAACTTTTGAGGCCCCCGGGGACCTTCTACATTATTGCTTCCGTACCGTTCCACTGTCTCGACCACCCTCGTCCACTCTACTTCAATACCTGCCTTCGCTTGCCTTGATATCTTTGCCTCACTCATTATATCCAATACTCTTTTTCGAGCTTCATTAATTACTTGCACACAATCCTTCCACTCATCCTCTCTCTCTTTTCTCATTGTTTCCTCCCTCCAGGCACTTACCGTCTGAGGCGCTGTATTCTCATCCACTTCGACGTCCATTGGTGGTACTTCCTCCATGTTTCTGATGATAGCCTTTTCGGACGGCTCTCTCAATATCACCATAGTCAGATCTTTCTCGAATCTGCCACTGAAACAGACAATCGTCAATAGTGTCCCTTCCTTTCGACACTACTCCTGCACGACGACACCCCTGCTTTACGGTGAGCGACGCGGACACGTTGACGCAGCAGCAGATCGGTTAAATCGGTTCGGCCCCCAAGTGGGATGCTAGGGATTAGTGCGGGTCCAACCTCAACCGATATCCACTGCGACAACAACGCACGGCAAAAAAAAAAACACGAGTGCACGGAACGTTTATTTCAAACAATGAGATGAGTAAAGCAACGGAAAGAAAACAACACAATCGTATGGAATCACAAAGCCGTCCAACGGTCGTGCGGGAGGGGTCCAAGAACTTGGCGTCCGAACAAGCAGGCACTGTCGAGTAATGGATCCACTTAGGAATGCTAACGGGGTACGCGCTCACCAAGAACCACGTATCCCCCCACAGAAAGAACGCCAACTGCCCCCAAGAACACACAACACCGCCTCCCTCCTCTTTTTGGCGCCCAAAATTCCCCTACTCGCGGCCACTTCTCTGCCTCCAGCGAATTCTTGCGCGCCAGATCACCCCAGACGTTTCGACCGCCCCTTCAATCGAACGTTTGACCTAAAGCGCCCTCTTCTTGAACGGAATCCCCCCATCACGACCGTTGCCATCCGTATCCTTGTCTAACAATTTCCCTTTGCTTGTCTCTCTATTAGAGCCTTTTTTGTTGAGATCGAAACGACCATGACTGCAGTTATTGATATTCTGGATTTAGAGCTCACACATTGCTAGCAGAAATTCTGATGTATCCTGTAGATGATCTAACATCGTGCCCATTAGCATTTAATTGTGGTTGAAGAGTTTCGATTATGTAGAAGTTTGTGTAATGAAAACTATTGGCTAAGAAAAGGTGATAAAACTTTAGCCTTCAAATAAAGAAAGGCGATAAAGTTCTGCGAACTACACTTCCTTCTCATTCTAGCTTTCAAACTGTCAAATTTAAGTTGTCCTTGTGTGAGAGTATAGAAGTGATTCGGATGCTAACATGTTCTTTTTACTCGATCATTTTTCAAAAGTGGTTTTTTCAAAAAAAGAAGTTGTTTAGGACTGTCAACGAGAAAGAGGAGAAGTGTAGTTCCAACTGCCTCGACAAGTACTTGAAGATGACTCAGCGGGTGTCCCTTCGTTTTCAGGTATTTTTCTTAAGCACGTTGTAAATTATTAGCATTTCGTCTAAATCACATCGTGCTTCTATAAGAATTTTCTCTATTGCATGTTTCAGGAGCATCAGCTTCTTAATGCAGAAGTTCAGGGCGCCACGACACGAAGTTAGGAGCGATTGCTTGTAGAACTACTGTTTTTGTTTTGTTATGAAGATGAATTTGTTATGAATTTCACTAGGAAAGGTGCCGCTTTACAAGCTCGTTGCACCTAACTGCGTGTCTCCCACATGCACGATAAAATTTGTTCGAAGATTTTGGTTTGTATGAGTCCATTACTGCAACTTTTCTCCGATTTGATGAAGTGGGGCTAGGCGCGAGCAAGAGGTGACTTTAAATATAATGTAGCATCTCGTGATTCGTATAAATGGATGCGTCATTAAGCACAGATTGTGAGTGGTGTCAAAATATGGGTTTTCATCTTTTTATGTTTTCCAGTGTTTAATTTCAACCATGAGGACTTTTTTTGAGTTCTCTATTGGCAAGTGGTCTGATTCAGCTCAGTTCAAAAGCAAAAAAAAAAAATGAAACTAAGGTCAGCGAGAACATATTGGGTTGATCGAAAAGTCTTGCAACACTAGCACAACAATATTCAAATTTGTTCCTATTTGCTAAAACAAAAACTCAGTCGATGATATATTCCCCATCCAAGTCTAGGATCCTGCCCCATCTTTCAGGCAGCCTTTCAATTTCTTTCCGCCAGAATTCCGAGGACTGTGAGGAAAAGAATTCAGAAACCTCTATTTCCAGTTGACGTCGATAATCGAACTCTCTACCTCGAAGAGTTCTAGATATTCTATATTTAGGGCTCACACATTGCGCGCTGCCGGAGGTTCTGCCCCCTCCACCGTACTCTCCAGACCTCGCTCCTTCTGACTACCACCTGTTCAAAGCTCTTCATTACACAAACTTCTACATAATCAAAACTCTTCAACAACAATTAAATGCTAATGGGCACAATGTTAGATCACCCACAGGATACATCAGTATTTCCGCTAGCAATGTGTGAGCCCTGGCAGCGCGACAGGAGGTACGCCCGCCCCCTGCTGAGGGGCGTGGCGTCAGGAAGTACACCGCTGTTCTGCGGACAGGAAACTTTTGTTTTGCGTGTCAAAGGTTTCATAAGGCAGCTGTTACACTCTCGGTGAAGCCTAGGGGGTTGGGGGTGGGTGAGCAAGGGGGATGAGAGGAAGATGGCACGCCTCCCAGCAGGGGGCGGGTGTACCGCCTGACCGTCTCCCAGAACTTCCCAGCCTAACTCTTATTTTCTCGCGACGCACTTTTGCGGCATGAGGACGCGCGTCCTCGTGCAGCAGGTGGACATTTTCGCGTTCTGGACGTTTTTGGCGCATGGCGTCGGTCAAGCTCTGGAGCTGGGTAGCGTAGGCAATTGCTGTGACTGTTGCCTCACTATCCAGCAACTCCCAGTGAAGCATGCCTTCTGAGTCCCACCAGCAACACAGAAGAACCTTCTTTTCGTGGTGTCCACGTTTCGGCTGTCTTAGAGCCGGTTCTCCGCGTGGGAGCCATTGGCTCTTGCTGGTGTGGTTAACATGAAGGACCCTGCTTTCATTACCTGTCAGAACGTTTTTCAGAAGGTCCTTTCTGTACGGGCGAAGAAGCAGCGACTCAGCAGCACTGATTCGGCTTGTCGGAGTCCCGCAGCTCATGTGGTACCCAAGACAAGAAAACTGCGGTTCACAAGGATTTCCAGCTGTCTCACGACGGTGCTTTGCGTACAACCAAGTGTCGCAGCCAATTCGCGAGTGGTTGAATTTGGCTTCACTTTGAAGGCTTCGCGCAAGCTGTCTTCTTCCACAGCAGAGGGGCGTCCGGAACGAGGTCGACCTTCGAGAGAGATATCTTCAGCCTTGAAGCACTGATACCAGCGGGCCACTGTGGAACAGTGAATGACTTCCCCCTTGAATGCAGCGCAGGTGTTGGAGGCTGCAGTCCTTCCGGAATGGCCTTGCAGAAATTCGTAGTAGATGATAGGTCGTAGGATGCTGCTGCTTATCGTTGACATTGTTGCTGTATTCGTACTCGACGAGGCCTTATATGGTATGCTTGAGGAAGCTTCAAGAATGTACTGTGACGTCACCACACAAGATCAATATTGTAAGAGCTTTAACAAATTTAACAGGCAGTAGCGCAAAGTGTTGCAAGAATTTTCGATCAACGACTTTCATCGGTGAAGTTCGTCGAAACAGTGGTTTTATCACCAAAAGTAGAGGTACCTCCGTATGGACGTATTGGAGGCGCCATGTGGCGCGTGCACCCGATTCCAGGTTCTTGGCTAGGATTTCCTGCCCACGTCAACCAATCCTTCCATCTTTCCGAGGCCGATGAACTGGTGCTGCATAAAACATTGACGTGTCCATTGCATGGCCACCGCTAGTCATTTTATAGTCCAAATACACATTCAGGTTGCATCCACGATATCTCCTTAAAGTAGAGTGCATGACACGTCCCAGAACGGTTTGATTAACGCCGTTTTCTTTCATTTATCCTTCTGTCCATTTGTCGCAAGTCTTGCGTGAGAGAGAATTCCTTTCATTTTAGTGACTTTACTTGTTCGTCTTTTTATTGCCTGCTTTCTTATAACACTACCCACTTCACTGATGAACTACTCGTGTTGTGCTATATCAAAAGGCTCGTTTGAAATTACTGAATAAACGAACCTTGATTTAGAATTTCTTCTTTTACTCCAAGTGTATTTGTGATAATCTTCTTGGATTTGAATGATGTCTATGGGTTGAGGAAGGAACGGAAATTGCCTATTTTTCGTTCGTTTCTATAACGGTGAATAAGAACGTAATTTTGGACACCCTGTACTAACGCTGAACAAGAGCTTGTGCTTAGCTTTGATAAACGTCTCGCTTCGTAGGGTTTATCGGGTATATCAGGTGAGCCTTGTCCATTTCAACATACCAAACACGTCCACGAATTCAAATACACGTCAGATATACACCCCTTATTTCCGCTTGCACTACACATGGATCCACAGCAGTAAAAGAAGGCCTAGAAGGATATCCGGCACGCTTACATCGGAGAAGATCTCATGGCACCACTACCTTATAAATAACGTTTTGCGTTGTGATACCATTGGTCCCCTTCTTTGTCCTCTCAATGGACTTCATTTCTCCAACCTCATCAGTGATAGACCGCTTTAGATGGGAACTAAGAGAACGAACCTTAGTTAGAGACTTGGGCTTTTTATATGACAAGAATCTTGATTTCGGGAAACACATTCGAACAACGTGTAACTCTGCTATGTTGCGGACATCAAATATCTTTAGGGCTTTAGCAACTAGGCAAAAATCAATTCTATTGAAGGTATATAAAACTTATATACGCCCTCTTGTTGAGTCTAGTGTATCTGTTTTCTCGCCATATAAAAGGAAAGACATCTTTGCCATAGAAAAGGTGCAAAACAACTTCACCCGCATGCTTCTTCTTCGAACAGGTAGTTTTCTATATACTCGAGTACCGAGAGCATCAATTAGAAACAAATACCTTGGACTTCCGTCTCTGGAATCTCGCCGCAAAGTTCTTGACGTCTGCCTCATTCACAAGCTTCTGCATTTTACAACTGATTCCGGACCTTGCAAATTCTTTAAGATGAAAACTTCCAACACCAGAGGCGGTATTGCCAAATTATGTCTGCCTCGTCCTAAAACTAGATCTCGAGCAACGTCATTTGCCTACAGAGCGGGTAGCCTCTACTCGAAAGTTGCTAAGAACATTCAGTCCTTGCTAACACCGGGACAGATGAAGAGCCGTGTGAAAACCATCTTGTATAGATACGATTTTGTCTGAACATGTTAATTGCCTTGCGTCAATATGACTTCTTTTTGATTACTGATGTGCGTATTCTTGTTTTTTTGTTGTTGTATCTTTGAGCAAATGTTGTGATCGTCCTTTCTCTAACGTTTGCCTTATGCATTCGTAATAAACATAACATAACATAACCTGAAAACAGGAAACTTTTATCGACCGGCCAATCTGTATCGATTGGCGTTTTCGATACTTGGGCGAAATTGTCCGCCATGCAATGAAGCGGTAGTACGTGGGAAAAAGTATTGGTCGGTGAGGAAATTATTGCGAACCTAAAGGGAAAATAGTGAACTGGCGACGAGCCGATCTTCCTAAAGGGAAAATATGGGAATTTCCCATGCTCCCTCGTGGTAGCGAACGGTCGGGAATGGGAAAGCGTATAGTGACTCTCCCAAAGCCAGAGCACACAGACAAAGCTAGCGTATCTAACCACATTCGCTGCTAAGACATGCGTCATAATTTCACGTTCAAAAAAACAGAAGTCGAATGAGTTACCAGCGAAATTTATTAACTTAATAAATAAGAGGAAAGACCATCACATGGAGTTCAACCCCTAAATGCTTTCAATTGGAACTCCTGAATTTTTGTATGACTAGTAAGCGTCAGTATCTTCGAATGTGAACAATGCTGACAGGATGGAATAGTTGCTATCAGAAGAGTCGTCCTTCCAGTAAAAGAGAACACTCAAATTACTCAAAGGACGAGGAAAAGTGGAAGTGGTTGAACGAAGACAATGGGAGCATAGCGATCAGACATCACAAGATGAACTGAAGATTTTAGGGGCGATATTTTCGTGGTCCTAGTACAACCGAAATAGATCTCTAACGAAAGTGCGAACCTAGGCAACAGATCACATTGAGCAGATGTTGGAAATATTATTCGACACATAAAAATGATATACGATGATGACAGTAGCATGCATTGCTCGTCGGCCGTTGCACATACAACTGAAAGTCGCTTCCAGGAGTCGGTGCTGTAGTCAGAAGAACAGCATCGGATCACTAGATGACATCTTGTGCGAGAGTGCCACTGGACTTAGAGGTCCTTTACCGTTCACTGATATGTCATCCAAGTACTGGGCGTACTGAAAAACAGCAGTGTAATGGAGTCGTAGCAGCTTTTATCATACACGTAGGTCGCGTGTGACGCAGTTGGTAGCGAGCGCCATCTACATAGACACGAATTGATTGATGGTTCGATTCTACACTCAGACCGAGCTGGACTGAGCAAGACTTTTATTCATACCATGTCGTGATGACAGAGTAGGCTAAGAAGGATATAGTGCTTGGTGGGCACGTGCGGCGCAGTCGGCGGAAGTGCCGTGCAGCCGGTACCAGGTTCCTAGTTCGGATTTTCCGCCCGGGCCAACCAAGCCTTCCATCCCTCCGGAGTCGGTGCATTGGTACCGGCTGGTAACTAAGAGAGTTATCTGGGAAGGGTAAAGCGTTGACTTAATCATTGGCTAGCCACCGGAAGTCATTCTATGGTCAAACACGCATTCAAATCGCCTCCACGACATCCCGTAGAAGAATAGTGCGCAGCGCACCCCAAAAGAAATTGAGTAACGCTTTTCTTTATCCCTTATCACTTATAGTGCTTGGTTGTTTCTCCGCTGGCACGAAAAATCACTGTAGTGACTAAGAGTTCGAACTAAAAGCGGTGCTCGGCACTATACACTCAGAGGTATGAATGCATACCGAACTAGCTTTCACACCCTCCGGGTGAATAGATTTGTCTAGATCTACATTTGTCTGACCAGGAAACTATCTCAACGGTAGGTCGGAATGGCCCAAGTGTTGTATATGGGCAGAATCGCCTCTCTCTGGGAAACAACAAAATACAAATATCTCGACCCCAATACAACTCTGCGCAGAGTTAGGGACAGCAGAAGTTGGACCGCTGGCGGCGTTAGTCCTATGCCTGCACGAGGAAGGCGAGCTCAAGTTGGCTGGAAACAGCGATTGTGGGAATTACACCGCCCCTCTACCTATTGCGCCACCATCGCTCGCTCGTCATCGCTGTTTCCAGCCAACTTGAGCCCGCCCTTCGCCTGCCGTCTTAGGGCTAACGCCGCCAACGGCCCAACTTCTGTCGCCCCTAACTCTGCACAGAGTTGTATTGGGGTCGAGATACTTGCATTTTGTTGTTTCCCAGAGAGAGGCGATTCTGCCCATATACAACACTTCGGCCGTTCCGACCTACCGTTGAGATAGTTTCCTGGTGAGAATGACACCGCGCTGATTTGTTCATTGGATGGCCACCTCAAATCACTGATTAGGCCCCAAGACGCCTCCACGACATCCCGTAGAAGTAGAATGCGTGGAGCATTCCAAAGCGGATTGAGTAACGCCGTCCTTTATACTTCAGCTTTATTTAGATTTATAACTTTTCGCTACAGTACTGCGAGTCGGCCGATATGACACACTAGGCGATAACCTTGACAACGAGCTCAGTGGGAGTCGAGTTTAGGTTCGGTTCCGAATTAGAACCATCAGGCCTTTATCCTTCAGTTGTATCCCTGCTCACTCACACTCCCGAAATGTATGGATATGGACTAAATTGCCTACTTGCTGGTAAGTCTTACAAGGCAAATGCTGTTCGACTCTGTTTTCACCCTTTACAGGATGTCTCAAAAAATGAGTGCATTATTTGAGTGGACACAAGTGACTCATCATTTCAGCTCTGCTAAAGTCAGCTTATTTCAAAAATAGAAGAAAAATGGAAACACGAGAAACTTTCGATGTGATAAATAATATTGAGACTGTGCCACACATTAGTCTTCTGTTTGGTGATGTTTGATTGACCGAATGCCCGATAAAAGGCTGCCAAGATTTCTGTGTTTTGCCTTGTAAAGTTCCAATTTTAATTGCAATTTCGATTGCGCAAGACTACTTCCAAAAGTTCGATCCCGAAGTGTTGCTTTGAGACTCACAAATTTTTTGGATCGCACTGCCCTGGTGATGTAATGGACTACCGCCCTGCCCGGAAAGCATAGGTTGTGAGTTCAAGACCCAATTGACGCAGAAGTTTTAATCACAGCAAAACGTCCTTGTCTGAATATTTAATCTAAAAATTGGATAACCACTTTACTTCTCGATCAATAAAGAAGTAGGTTCTCTGAAAAAGCCTCCACGTTCTTGTAACGATAGAATGAATTGCACTACAGTTGCGCCCGTCCACTAGCAGTTGTCATCTTGGTACCGAAGAAACGATCAAAAATCAGAATCAAAAACGAGAGTGCTTAATTGAAAGGGTTTTATTGCGATGTTCTGGGTCCTATTTATAATTATGTTCGAATTCCCTATTCGAATAGGTAAAGGACAAAAAGGATAAAGGACGCTGTTACTCAAGCCCTTTCGGGATGCGCTACGCATTCTACCTCTACGTGATGTCGTGAAGGCGATTGGAATGCGTATTTGGCCATACAATGACTGACGGTGGCCAGCCGATGAGCATGTCAGCGCTTTGTCCTTCCCAGACAAGTCTGTTCTGTTACCAATTCACCGACCCCGATTGGATGGAAGGCTTGGTTGGCCTGGGCGGGAAATCCGAGCTAGGAACCTGATGTCGGGTGCACTTGAGAGCAGATACTTCCGCCTTTTTTCTGAGCGCGAGTGTAACGCAGTCGGATGAGGTGCCGGCTGCTACGTGCACCCGATACCAGGTTCTTGGTCCGGATTTCTCAGACCAACCAAGCCTTCCATCCCTCCGGGGGTCGATAAATAGGTACCAGACTTGTCTGGGAAGGGTAAGGCGCTGACTTGCTGTTCGGCTGGCTAGGTAAAGTCACTCTATGGCCGAATATGCATTCAAAATCGCCTCTGCGACATCCCGTAGAAGTAGAATGCGTGGCGCATCCCAAAAAGATTGACATACGCGGTCCTCTATAATCTTTCGAATAGCAAGAACGAATTTCATTCGGAATTGAATATTTGAAGCCTGCTATTTTAAAAAAATCGCATTTTTCGAACATATTCGAATTCGAATGCTCGAAAACTTACGGCATTCGAAATAATCCGGATACTCGGAATCATTTTTTGAGCTTAACTATATTTCTGACTGATTTCTACAAGGGAATGGAGCGTTCGCAACTTTTCGTAATGCTCAGTCAGATATACGGGGAGCATCTAAATCAACCAACCATATGTGGTCCCACGTTGTCCTCTATCCATCGCATCATGTGGACATTGTAAGGAACGTAGGGCTGCCGCAATAGATGTTCTTGCACCTCCAAGAACCGCTTCAGATCTTCTAACGTTATGCGATCTTTGCTTGGTCTGGAACAGAGAGTGTTCGTCCACATGGGATGTGATGTCGTAGTACCGCCTGCTTACCTCGTCTTCTTCAAAGCGGCGATGATCCTCATCGCTTCTCGGATATCGTCGCTCATATTGGCGAATCCTCGCCGAGCACCACGAATCTTCCTTCCGAAGTAGTGGAGCTTGGTGAATGTTCGCTTCAGTGTCGACGAGCAAAGGTCCAACGAAGCCGTGATCACCGCCAGACCAATAATCACATAGACCACAACCAACTGCAGAAACATTTGTAGGGCGATTTTAAACCATTCACGTACGAGAATGAGAATTCAAATCTCTCACTCATCATTCAATACTTTCCTCATTCTCGACCCTATTCGTGAAAATATTGCTTTGATCAACCGAAAGCCGAATTAATTTTATTTATTTATTTATTACTGCACCTGAAGTGCGGCTTTAAAACAGAAAGTAAACATTTTTCAGTCAAGACAATCCAATGTTGCTTCAAATAATTGACATTAACAAAATAGAAGAAGAATAGGAATTTATAAGCGAGTTTCGGTGGTTCAGTTTATGTCCGTTTTCCATGAGAAACAACACATACACGAGTCCCTCAAACGTGGGTAATTGAACCAAATTGTATAATTTATCAATATATTACATAAGAGAGCATCCTAAATAGATCTTAAAAAAGGCTAACATAAGGAATAAATAAAAAGAACAATGAGAAGAGCGCAATGTGGATTTTCCCATGTGACTCTTTCATAATGAGTTTGTAGTTTGCATAGCGCGACAATCTGATAATGCTCAAAGCGAAATTATTTTACAATATCCCACGAATCGTCCTATGATCGCGAAAACTCGCGTTGGTTTGGATAAATAAATAAATAAACAATAAATAAATAAAATATGTAACTTTCTGTTTCAGATCAGTGGCGTTTGACATAACATTTTCCTGCGTTATTCGACAACAAATCGCTTTTTGACGCTATTTTGCTATTTTGTTATTTGCTGGATTCGTGGGGTGCGTAGTGGCATACTCGGAGTGCAGCCGGTTGTCGTGTTCAAGTTCTTGGTTCGGATATCCCGCCCAGGGTAACCAAACCTTCCATCACTCCATGGTCGGCCAGTTGGTACAGGGCTTCTTTGGGAAGGATTACTTTTCCATCGGTTGGCCACCGCAATTCACCGTAGAGGCCAAATACCCATTCAAATTGCTGTCCTATATTCACGTTGAAAAAGAGGGCGTGGCGCATACCAGATGGGGATAGGTCAACGCTATACTTTATGCTTATCGTTTTGTTTATCCTTATTGAATTGAGGAGTGAATGATAGAGCTCTCATAACGATGTTTTGTTGCAATCAAAACTTTAGCGCAGGCGGGATTTCAACCAGCCGCTCCTGCTGACCGGGTGGGAATACGCAACGCCGTCTACGCCATTACACCACCAGCGCAGTTTGATCGAATGCAACAAGCGCACTTTGTGGGACCCATCGGCACTCACCCACATGTGGATGTAACGGCGTAGAACATCCCCGTACAGACACAGGAGGGATGGATTCGCGTCCCTCCCGGTGCTAAAGTTTTGATCGCAACAACACATCGTTATCAGGACTTAAATCCTCATTAGCAGCCATTTGAGACCAAAAGAAAACGAATTGAATGGTTGACCAGCTGGAACGGTGCGCCGGCTGTCGCGTGTAGCTGAAGTCGAGATTCTTGGCTCGAGTACGGCCTAGGCCCACCAACCTTTGAAGTCCCTCCATGGGCAATAAATTGTACCAGACTTAGTTTTGTAGGGGAAAAACATTGAGATTTCCATCGACTAGCGCCTGCAGGTTGTGTAGGCCAAATACGCCCCATAAGTCTTCGCCGTTTTTTTCAACGGTTCACTGCAGATTTCGCCGGAGGTCTCTTGCATAGCGCTGCATAGCTTTCGAAAGAGAATGATTTGCTCTATCAGACCATGCATTGCATTTCCTTCTTCATCATGAATTTTGTCAATTTTTAGGTCGTTGAAGTGAAAAGTGAAAAAGCGAAAAAGTAGCCATTTGCGCACTTGTTCTCTCCGCTTAGGTTTGTAATTTTTTGCGCAGTTTTTTACAGCATTTGGAAGGCAATGTTCTGTTCTACAAGAATATGTTTTAGTGCTATTTGCTCATTTGTCCTTTATTGAATTTTAGGTCATCAAATTGGGACGTCCGAAGGAGGATGGTTATTTTTGCCGACAGCTCCTGCTCTGTGGACTTTTTGCTCGGAGGTATATGTCGTTCGAAAGAGAATGTCTTGCTCTATAAGAATTTGTGTCGCGTTTATTGATTTCTATTGAATATCAACAAAATGCCAAAAAGAGAAAAATCGTCTTCACCAACAACTCCTTCTCCTTCTTCAGTTGTTGATATTCGAGAGAAATCAGCGTGAGCCAATAAACGCGACACAAATTCTTACTGAGCAAGACATCCTCTTCCAAACGACATATAACACCTAGCAAAAAAGTTCAACCACAGAACCGGAGTTTTGGCAAAAATTCGGACGGGAAAGTCGGAATTCCCAATTTGATGGCCTAAAAATCAATAAAGGGCAAGTGAGAAAATAGGACCAACAAATATTCTTGTAGAACAGAACATTGTATTCCAAGCTCTGTAAAAAACTGCGCAAAAAATCCCAAGCCTAAGGTTAGAGAACAAGTGCGCAGATAACCACTCTTTTACTTTTCACTTTAACGACTTAAAAATTGACGAAATTCAGGGTGAAAAAGAAATGCAATACATGCTCTGATAGAGCAAATCATTCTCTTTCGAAAGCTGTGCAGCGGTATGCAAGAGACTGCCGGCGAAATCTGCAGTGAATCGCTGAAAAAAAAACGGCGGGGACTTATGGGACAACCTAATAGAATGCGTGGCGCATTTAAAACAGAGACTCGTTAACGCTCTCCTTTATCCATTATACTTTGTCATTTTTGCATGAGACTTTGACTATTCATTAGCAAAGAAGCAATATATCAGTTTCCCTGTTTGGAATGCGCCACGCATTCCACATCTACGGGATGTCATGAAAGCGTCTTTGGTCGAGCGACGTAGGTGCTCTGCCAAACGCCACTGATCTGGAACTTTACAAGTTGCATATGGTAATTCTGAATGCCTGTCAACAGACAGGGAATGTTTGTAAAAGTGTTCACTATTTGAGAAATAATACTGGTTCGTTGACGAAAATATGGAACCATTCTGTATCCGTGGATGTGCTCGCGTTACAGGGACGAGAATGAGGTTAGAATATAACGAGACAACAAGGCCGACTTACCGCTAAATAGAAATGGCTTTTCACATAGATGTTCCCGAGTCCAATTGTGGTTATAGTGTTAAATGAGAAGAAGAGACCATGAATGAACGACCTTAAAGCAATGCATTATAGTATTTGAAAAAAACACGTATCATGCCTACCATTAGCCCTTTGGATTGACTATGATTTTCACTTTTATTTTCCTTTCTTGAAGGTTTCCTTGCTTTCATTTGAAGCATGTGAAGGAGCTGGAAGCTCACTAAAAAATCAGTACAAAGAGCCCACACTAGTTATAGAAAAAAAGTTAGTTTTCGTTATGGTAATGATGATTTCTCCTCACGCAATCGTTCCAATGTCTTCCTTAAATCCCAAGACCTTAGTACATTCGGTGTTCGCTTGACCAAATGCCAAGAAGCATAAGGGCTTGAGATCTTAAGCTCAACTCCATTCCGGGTCTTTCGATTAGCATTATTTTCAGGATGTGGGTTGTCCACTAAGCTATATTCGTACGGAAAACAGAGACAGGCATTCGAAAGCGTTTTCTTTTAGGCTCCATGCATTTGTTCTGGCTATCTTCAATAAGACGATAATGTATTATAATATATTATTAAATCGGAAACCCTAAGGCCTATGTTATACTCCCGCGGGAGCATCCGCGGATGGGCGGAAATCGCGCCGGGACCCCGCAACGGGCCACTGGTCGCGGCCCGCCACGCCCGCCGTTCGCGGTGCACCTTCAGTCCGCGGACGTCCCGCGGATGCTCCCGCGGGAGTATAACTCCCGCCTAAGGCCTATGTTATACTTCGGCGACGCGTCGCCGACGCTGCGACCCGTCGCCGACAGCCCGTCACCGACGTCACCAGCGACGTCGCCGACGTCGCCACAGACGCGTGGTCGACGTCGGCGACGTCGTCAACAGATTCTGTGGCGGCGTCGGGGACGTTGTTGACAGGAGGGCATCGGAGCGCATTTTTAGCATCCGGACGCGTTTTCAATGTCATCACTCGCATGCCAGGTGTCTTTCACGTCACTGTCAAGTTCTAAACATCAATAAAAGCACATCATAGATTAATGTGGCCAAGTAGTAACAAGATTGTAAACATTCAGACCATGCACAATCAAACAAGTCTGAGATGCAAGGTTTCAGACTGGGCTATTTACACGTTACATAAATCTCGTTACCTGTGCTTTCATATGAGTCTCAAACGTCTTCAAAGGTTTCACTAGCAGCAATGTTAGAACCATTCAAACAGTACCTGTATTTTTTAGGATGCCCTGTATTTTTCGCAAGACATAGTGTTTTTAGGTTTTAAACTTTAAAAGAAGCAAAGATCAATCGATACGGTTACTTTGTAAAGAGATTTTAACAAGTATTCAAGCGAAACACTATCAATAGATTGCAAATTCAAAATAACAGACGAATGCATGGCGCAGTCTATCCCGATAATAATAGAAGTACGGGATAGTGTTGAGCATTTAACGACTATTGATTTACCAATTTAACGATTTTACCAGCATTTTCGGTTTAGCAAAGACCTTTTTCGTTAAATCGTGTTTAAATTAAATTTACGCGGAATCCTCGAAGTTTAAAGGAAAATTTAATTCTTAGTTAGAATTCTATCTCGAAAAAGCCCTTCGCAGAGGTTTGCATTACCATTTGAGAAAGCGAGGAAACACTACTTATTTTCTACACAGTTCTATTGAGTATTACTTGCTCTAAAGGAAGCAAATAGGCCTAGAAAATGCGAACGGAAGGGCTGAGAAGGTCACAAAAAGGAAGAAAAGTGACAAAGTGAAGAGGAGCTAAGGTTTAGGGTCCCACTCCCTCCCAAACACTCAGTGTTCTAGTGAATTGCACTTTTTGTGTTCGCAAGACAGCGTCTTTTGCACTTCTCGATTTCGTAATTTGAAGTACGGTGGTGATGATGGCAGTTCCGGGAACGAAGAACCAACCCACAATCATAACACTCCATCGGAGCGCATTTTCTGCCACCCTTGAATGACGTCGGCGACGTCGGTGACGGACCGTCGCCGTGCTGTGCACGGCGACGCGCTGTCACCGACGTCGGCGACGCTGACGTCGTCGGCCCATCTGTGGCGACGTCGGCGACGTCGGTGACGCGTCTGTGGCGACGTCGGCGACGCCAGCGTCGGCGACGTCGGCGGCGGAAGTATAACACCCCCTGCGGAGCTCTCGGCGACGTCGCCGGCGACGCTGTGATGTGCGGGCTGCTACGCAGTGCGTAGCAGCCCCTACAGCACAGCGTCGCCGACGTCGGCGACGCGTCGCCGAAGTATAACATAGGCCTAAGGCCTCTGTTATACTCCCGCGGGAGCATCCGCTGAACGTCCGCGGACTATGGGTGCACCGCGGATGGCGGGCGTGGCGGGGCGCGGCGATTGGCCAGGTGAGGGATCTCGGCGCGATTCCCGCCCTTCCGCGGATGCTCCCGCGGGAGTATAACATAGGCCTAAGCGTACACTAGAGCCAAGCTGCTGGATCTTGAATTTATATTCGAGGCTTCTTAGATTAAAGGATTTTTAGTTTAGCAGAGCAGATACACCCTTGGCAAAGAAGAGCGCAATAGGACAGATTCTAGCCCAAAACCATGAGCAATTTTTAAAGTGCAATAGCATTGGAGCCAATAAAAACTGCAAAAGAGGTTTAGTGCTCATTCTGGTCGCTGCCGTTGCGGACTACGAATAGATCCTAGACCCCATCCAGGGATCGTATAGTGTGCAACGTCGTGTGACATGATGTTATGATAAGCTCAATATTGATTGCACGACGCGATAAATCGATACTCTGACTCCCAGCTGCACGACGCCACGCGATGCCAGCAAATAAATTGATCTAGCGACGCCATCAATCAATTCGGTCATTATACATTTTATCGCATCGCTCGGCGTCAACAGTATAGACGGGTAATATGCATGGAAATGCAGTGTCTTGGAATTCCTCTATCCGGGGACGTACCCCGTGTGTGCTGTGTTTGTGTGGCTGTATGTCAGTGTGTATCTACGAAGCTTATTCGCTTCTCCGATGCTCTTCCTCCCCCTCCTTTCACCCCCGCTAGGGTTTGTCCGCAGTTTGAGAAGAATTGTTGCAGTGAAACGTACCAGATTGGTCCCTTCTCGAAAGTGTTGAATAGCAGACTTCCTATGCAACAATATCCTATGATCAGTGCAAAGTACGATGCAATAGGTAACTGCAATCGATCGTCGTCATCTTCTGACGTCTCCTCATCGGACTCTCGACGCTTCTTCTTCAGTTGCCTAAACCACGAGTGTAGGACAACAACAGCAACGTTGTAGAATTTCTGTACTTACACAATTACTGAGAAAATCATATTCTGACAGAAATTTCATTAATGGGCGCTTACTGACAAGATTACAGGAATGTCTATTCATAGCTGCGGAAAAAGGCTCGAAAGTGATGGAAGTAGTTAGATTGACACCTTTTATTAAATAGAAATAGTTAGAATAGAATAGAAATAGCGGTTTAATATAGCTAGCCTTATATAGCACATTAGATGTACACACATAACATATTCTATATCAACAAATTATGAAAGCAAAAATTATAAGGAAAAGAAGCTGGTGAACACCTTTCAGATCAAGCTGTACACTTTTCAAGTCAAAGCGGACACTTCTAAGCAAGCCGAACGCTTTCAAAATCTTTAAAATTCCTGATAAAATTTTTCAAATCAAAACGAGCGTCTTTCGCATTAAATTAGACTTTTAAAAGGAATAGAATAATTTTTTGTTCCACAAAAAATGTAGAATAATTGTGTTTGAAGTTTTAATTCACTTATGAGTGAGCACTACACTGTTTGAAAATTTATAAAATTCTGCTTTTTGCGAAAAATAATAGTTTAAAGCGCATTTATAAAAAAAAGAAGGCATATGTCTTTTAGTGCCAAAAAGAGATTGCGCCATGCCCTCGTACAAGAAGTCACGATTTTCATTCGATTAATAGCAAAATTTTTGTTTGCATAGAGCTTCACGCCTATAAACAATACAACAATTAAAATTGTAGAAAAGCACACATATCCCCAGCAAACAACATTTGCACTATCAATCAAATAAAAGTCATGACGAGCTTTTAGAGTGCATGGCGCAATCTGCTTTTTAATACAATATATGACTGTTGTCTTGTTGCGCTTTGAACAATTTTTAAATTATTGTTTTTCTTAGGAAATTTAATTTTTATAAAATTTTTACACTCATACGGGCAGCTGAACCAAAAAACTTCAAAAAAGTCTTGCCAAATTTTACTTGAACTTAAATTATTCTATCCTTTTTAGAAAGTTTAGTTTAATATGGGAGATGCTCTTTTCGATTTGTAAGAAGTTCGTTTGATTTAAAAAAAGCGTTAGGCTTTTTTAGAAAAGTGTCCATTTTGACGTGAAAATTGTCCAGTTTGATTTGGAGTGTCCAATTTGACGTTAAAATGTACCAAGGCAGAAGGGTACCGTATATATATATATATATATATATATATATATATATATATATATATATATATATATATATATATATATACGAAACCCTTCTGCCTTGGTACCGAATTAGGCACAACATAAGCCCACAACATTGCCCTAGTAGCTCTCAGCTTTGGGACAAGAGCTACTAGGCTAATGTTGTGGGCTTATGGGATGGTGCTGATCGGGATTTTTTATAGGAACTTAAATATACACTCAGACACCCGTAGATCTGAATTAATAGATCGCCTACCGCTCACCGAAAAAAATAGTCCGGCAGCTGTATGGTGTTCAACAGCATTTCGACAGAATTTCTATGACGGAAGTTTTATACGCATTTTTCAGAAAGTTTCACCCTTGTTAAAATACTCGCCAAAATAGGCTGGTTCAATTGCTGACGAAATACACCTCTTCTTCAGCCGAAGAATGTTATACAAAATGCTTAGAACGTTGTAGTAGCGGAGAGCACTTTATAATTTGAGTTGACAGTACATTCAAGATGGAGTCGAAACAAGCTACCCGCGTCATTTTTCGATTAGGAATAGAGTTTTTAAAGCTGAAACAGCGTAGAAAAAACACTAGAGTGCTGTGAAGTACCCCACCAAGCATAAGTTGGACCAATGGTTGTATTTTTGATACCGAACATCAATTTATAAGGATAATCGAATTTTTCAACCCAATTCTGCCATATTACTTTTTTTAAACCACAATACTTTGGAGACTATCTCAAACTAGAATTTTTTCATGGTTAAGAAATATCGCATTTACTCAGCTTTTAGCTTCGCTTAAGGAGCTGAAGGACTTCCAGGTTAAAGGCTTATAGCTGCTTCTACATGTTTCATAAAAATTTGTGCAATGCCAAAGTTCTGCGCAAGACTTCGTTCAGATTCGCGCGAATTTCTTTTACTGCAAGACTTCATGCAAATGGAATCTACACAACCAATCATTCCAATTTCGCGACATTTTAGGCAACCTTATGGCGCAACCTCAACGTCAAACTCACCATAAGATTTTTGCTCTTCCTGCCAAATGAGCTACATATACACTCTTACTGTATATAGAAAAAGGAAAGATTTTTGTAACCTTGATAACAATGTTAACACTATCTGAAGAGAAATCATATATATAATTTTGATAGATAACCGGTTGTCGCGACAGAACAAACACTTCGTGTAAAAACTTACAAAGAGTCTACTGAATCAACATCGCCATCGAACATATTTGTTCGAAGTAATTCCACAATTGATGCCACGAAATGCCAGAATTGCAATAATTTAGCATATGACCTGAATCAAGACGGTAAATTCAGCACCGATAGAATCGCGAATGCCTTCAGTCACCAGAGAGATGAGGTTTTGAGAACTCAGAAGACATATTACTCTAAACACCCGTAAATGGAGTTTTCCATTGAGCAACATCGACAACAGAAAAATTTCGCGCTCATTCAGAAAGCAACGCAGCCATGGGAATAAGCGACTAAATAACATCTTCCGCCACATGACCAACGGCCCAATATGAGTTTTATGGTACATTCCACGATATTCGGTAGGAGTGGAATGTGCGGCGCATCCCACAAGTGATTGACTAACGCATACATTTATCCTTATACTTGTAATAGACATCAGATAAAGGATGAACCAACCCTTCGTAGGATGCGCCACAACTTCTTCCAAATCTCGTGGACACCTGACAACGTATTCGGCTTATAGATTTGCGGTGGCCAGCAAATGAGTATGACAGTGTTCTATCATTCCCAAACAAATGCTGTACCAATTCATCCGCATCGAAGAGATGAAGGATTGGTTAGTTTAGGTGGAACACGAACCAAGAACCTCGATTCGAGGTGCACGCGACAGTCGGCGCCTCCTACGACTGCGCTGCCATGCAGCCAGGGGACATAGGGTGCGATACAAAATCTTCACCATTGGATTTTCATATGGGGATGTTTAGCCACTTATGATACCGTCGTGTTAGCGTTCTTTTGCCAAGTGTACTGGACACAAAAACAATTTGAGGAAGAGTATGCGGATCTGGATGAGAAAACTTTTTCCCCTTCCAAACGTCAGATAATTCTGATGACTTCAGATGTTGAACAATAGGAAATGAGAAACAAATAGCTGCTAAACATACTTACCTAATTACTATTTCGGATAAAAATTTTCCTATATCTGCAGCAGTAATAAACATTAGAGGAATACCAATCAGACCAAAAAATACGGTAAAAATTCGACCAGGATCCGTTGTCGGAGTAACATGATCATAACCTGAAAAAAATTATTGTTTACAAAACGTGAGCAACGCTGTTATTTCAAAGATCTTTGAACTACTAAAAAGTCAATAATGGTTATTAACTCGAAAGCTTATAATGCCAGGGATCTCCATTACATGGTTTTCTGCTCGGAGGCAAATTGGGTTAGATACGCTCTTTGCTATACAAAATTTCAGAAGCTTCTTCACTGTATGCGTATTTGTCATACGTAGTTTTTATTGATTGAGATCATATGATCAAGAGCGAAAAAACAGACGCTAATGTGACAATTTGATTATCGTATTACTGACGAAAACAGCAAATGCTTCCATTTTTAAAGTAGAAAAGATAGTCGATAGAATTACACTCGGATCAAAAATCCCAAAGTGGACTTACCCGTTGAGGTGATCACAGTCAATGCATACAGAACAGCAGCCGCAAACGACCACCTGAATTCGGAAAAACTTTACAATAGTAATGATACAAAAGGTGTCTCAAAATTTATTTGATATACCGTGCCTGAAAACCCATAAAATTCTCATCTTTTCAGCTACAGAAAATTTCTGTAACTTATTCCATAAAACAAAAAGACAGAAATCATTTCGCGTGCTACATCTTGAGATCGCGCCATGCATTTAGTCACTATATCAGAATGTTTCGGCGCTCATACAACGGCAAGGAGTTGTCGTTGAAATTTAAATAAAATAAATAAATGAACGAAACCAATAGCGATCAACTGAGGGTCAGAGAGCCAACTGGCACAGCTGCTGCACTGCAGTTTTCTGCACATTTTGAACTCATCGCCCAAATATTTGGGCTTAGAGCATTGCGTTTACAGTATGACGATTTCTAGACGACTGCACAAATTGTGCATACCGTATGCCACCATTTTAAATCATTATCGGCGTTCACCTGCAGTTAACCACCATGGGTTTCAGAATCTCTTGTCGCATTATTCCATCGCCCTATATAGGCGCCAACGTCTTCTGACTGATGGTGTGAATGCATGATTTTAAGTTGGTTTGCGCAAGGGGTTTTTAGATGTTTCGGCTTCGGAGGGTTCTTTTCGAGCAGTAATTTTTGATTGCTCAATCTATGAAACTCTTAGAGAGTTAGTGTTATATGGTCGATACCCGCACCATTTCTGCAAAGAAAAAAATCGTTGGCTAAAGTTTAAACATCGTTTAATATTTTGTGGGGACATGGATCAAGGGGGAACGTGTAGTGCAGTCGGAGAAAGTATTGGCTGCCTCGTGCACCTGATACCAAGTTCATGGTTCCGCTCAGTTTCCGCCTAGGCCAACCAAGCCTTCCATTCCTTCGGAGTCGGTGAATTGGTCGCAGACCTTCCTGGGAAAGAACAAGCGCTGACTTTTCCATCGGCTGGCCACCACAAGTTGCAAATGTAAAGGGTAAAGGATAAAGGACGGCGTTATTCATTCCCTTTTGGGATGCGCCAGCGCATTCTACTTCTACGGGATGTCGTGGAGGCGATATGAATGCGTATTTGGCCTTACAATAACTTGCGGTGGCCAGCCGATGAACAAGTCAGCGCTTTATCCTTTCCAGACACGTCTGGTACCAATTCACCGACCCCGTAGGGATGGAAGGCTTGGTTGGGCGGGAAATCCGAACCAGGAACCTGGTATCGGGTGCACGCGACAGTCGGGGCCTCCTCCGACTGCGCTACACGCGCACAGTTGGAAGTGTATGGCCAAATAAGTATTCAGATCGCCTCCACGACATCCCTTAGAAGTAGAATACGTAGCGCATCCCACGAGGGATTAAGTAACGCCGTCCTCTATCATTTTATCCTCTTATGGATCGAGGATGGCGATGGGTAGCGCGGTGGAAAGAAGCGCCGGTGCTCGATTGCACCCCAATCAAGGAACTTGGCTCGGCTCCGGTCTGGGCCGACAAAGCCTTTTCGAGGTCACGGAATTGGTACCAAGGTCCTCTGAGAGGGATAAAACACTGGTCTCCATGCGTTCAAATTGCCTCAGCGATATCCCGTATAGGTGGACTGCGTGGGGCGTCCCGCAAAAGGATTAAATAACACTGAACTCTACTCGTTATCTTTTTTAGATAATGAATTCCGTCAGTTAAATTGAAATTGTAAAATTGCTTTGAGCTTGAAGCCAGGATTGTTAATATATCTTTATCCGGCTAACGTTTCATCGCAACCGCCTTCGTCAGAGCCTGGAAAAACAAGGGAACTTAAAGAATAGTCTTAATGCTTCTGTGCCACGCAGGTTTGTTATAGTGGAACAACTTTATTCGGCCGACGTTTCGACAACTTCGTCGTTTTCAAAGGCCTGAAAGAAGTTCGAAACCTAAGACCAGGCACTCATTTCGGCAAAAACTCCCTTCTCCAGCTCTGTCAGTTTCAATATTTCCTACGAGTGTCAAGCGAAATCCTACTGAAGCAAGCCGAACTCACCGTTGTTCCACAAGTACTGAGGGAGTGCTCAGCTACGCTATCACCATTGAGCAACTGAGACCTACCAAACTGCGGATCCATACTGATGTTAAGTGTATAGGTTGCACGGTCTCATAGCTCGCACAGCGGGAATAAACGGCAAAAACTCACTGGTGATCGAAATGCACTCACTTCGGTTATTCATTGTTGGATTACGTTCGCGGATCCAGAAGGCCTCTAGGGCCTTTCTGGGACCGATCTCACTTTCACGAAGCAACACAGTGCATTTAATATTAAAATCGTCTCCGTGATGGACATCCACTCGATGTTTACCGAGTGGGGTTACCAAACTACGCTTTTCCTTACCAACAAGGTGTTCCCTGATGCGAACGCTTAGCGCTCTCCCTGTCTCCCCAATATATAGCTCCCCACAGCTTAAAACACTGGATTTGGTAAACCACACCTTTCTGGGCACAGTCTCCACTTCTTCTATAAGGGCAGATCACGCAGTCTCTCGCTATACAAGAGCGATCGTAAAACCTGTTGCGAACTAGCAGTCGTTTGATGTTGTGTCCTGGTATGTTGACCAGCACAACATCATCGTCCAAATTTGCTCGCACCAGGCATAGACGTACAGCTGCCGTGATTTCCTCAGAAATAAAGGGT